>MU192075.1:0-10496 GCA_016904865.1 Pissodes strobi
ATAATAAAGTGTGTCATTAAATGAAAGCAATACAAAACATAGCTTACCACTTACAACCTAGTTGAGGTTGTTCATTCTGATGGTATAATAATGGTATAATACAATTTATAGATAAATAATGCAATGAAAAAGCTGTGGTTTGGGTATCAACTAATAAAATTAAAAACTACATCCACTTGCAGGATTAATATATATTCTAGAGAAGAGACAGATAAATAAAAATGTCACAATGTAAAATTGACAGTCCAAATACAAAAAAAGAAATATAATTATTGGTAGGTTAAGAAATAAATATCAATATCACAAACGGGACAATTCAATCAGTTCAGACCTAGGTCACTCTATACTCGTTTCAGTTAGGTTCCGATTGTTAATTGATATATTACCTAAATGCAATAAGTAAGAGTATATTTCACTCAAGTTGATAATGTCAGCCATTTTATTCATTGAATTTGGTTCCTGTTCTAGAGCCATCTCTAGAAAAAGACACTTATGATAATTACGCTCTATTGCTAAGATTTTAATTGAATCATAATTAATATTGTGCTGATAATTGTTAGCATGCTCAGCCAAAGCACAACGTTCAGGATGCAGCCTGCAGTCACTCTTATGAGATGAAATTCTCCCAGAAATTGGTCTTTGAGTTGGACTGGGCAGTTATTTCCTATACCTGAACAGGTAGAGAAAAAGTTTTTCATAAAATTTTTAGAGCTCTCAAAACTCTACGGTCTGAAAATAAATTGAAGTATACAGGGTTTCTCAAAAGGTCCTAGGGGATCAAAGTATTATTTTTTCTTATGGAACACCCTGTATATTGTTTGAGTTTATGATTGCTATTGATATTCTACACAAATTCATGTATCATTCCTTTGACCTAAATCCAGCCGTTTAGAAAATATTGACATTTTAAAACTAAATAAGAATTCAATTTTAATTTGGGAATTTTATTAAATAAATGCAAAGTTTATTTAACTAAATGTCGAAAATGTCGCCCTTGTACTGTCTGACAATGGGCTAAATGATAATAAAACTCGTTAGTTACATTTCGAAGCATTTTCCATGTTACTAATCTAGCTTCTTCAAGAATGCGACGTCGCAGATCATCTAAATCTCCAGGTTTAGTGACGTAGGCCAAGCAATTCATATGCTCCAAAAGAAATAATCTGAGGGTGATAAATCTGGTGATCTCACAGGCCATTCTACAGCTCCTATTCTACCAATCCACCAGTTAGGAAGAGTATTGTTTAAATTTCGTATAGGTAATCCGAAATGAGGCGGTGCTTCATCTTATTGAAACCAGGACTTTTGGTAGTTTGGTCCGACAAGATTTTCAATTGCAGGAACTATTTGATATTGCAGCATGTGCATATAACTGCTTCAACTGTTAAATTACCCTCAATAAAAATGGACCTATAAAGCACAGCCTTCAATGCCAGCCTACACATTACATTTTTGCATATGTTGTGTATGAGATTCACGCACTCCAAATCTGTAGTTCCTGAAGAACTTGCCTATCCGGGAATAAAAGTAACAATAACTGTTAAAACACTTTTATTCTTCAGGAAACTACTAATTTGGAGTGCGTGAATCTCACACATAACATTTGCAAAAAGCTAATGTGTAGGCTGGCATTGGCGGCAATGCGATAATAGGTCCATTTTTAGTGGGGGTAATTTAACAGTTGAAACTTATTTGCACATGATACAATATCAAATAGTTCCTGAAATTGAAAATCTTGTCGAACCAAACTATCAAAATACCAGGTTTCAACAAGATGGAGCACCGCCTCATTTTGAATTACCTATACGAAATTTAAACAACACGCTTCCTAACTGGTGGATTAGAAGAAGAGGAGCTGTGGAATGGCCTGTGAGATCACCAGATCTATCACCCATAGATTATTGCGTTTGGGGCATATGAAAAGCTTGTCCTACGTCACTAAACCTGGAGATTTAGTTGATCTGCGACGTCGGTCGCATTCTTGAAGAAGCTAGATTATTGACAGGAAAAATGCTTCGAAACGTAACTAACGAGTTTTATTATCATTTAGCCCATTGTAAGACAGTACAAGGGCGACATTTTGAACATTTAATTAAATAAACTTTGCATTTATTTAATAAAATTCCTAAATTAAAATTGAATTCTCATTCAGTTTTACAATGTTAATATTTTCTAAACGGGTGGATTTAGTAGATGTTTGTAGAATATCAAGAGCAATCATAAACTCAAATAATATACACGGTGTTCCATAAGAAAAAAGAATACTTTGATCCCCTAGGACTTTTTGAGAGACCATGTATACTTCAATTTATTTTCAGACTGTAGAGTTTTGAGAGCTCTACAAATTTTATAGGAAACTTTTTTCTCTACCTGTTCAGATTTAGGAAATAACTGTCCGGTCCGGGACTTTTTACAAATACTGTATATATATAATCATTTCTAAATATCTTGGATTTACTGTTA
The DNA here is from genome assembly GCA_016904865.1 of Pissodes strobi. Lineage (NCBI taxonomy): Eukaryota > Metazoa > Arthropoda > Insecta > Coleoptera > Curculionidae > Pissodes > Pissodes strobi. The sequence goes on from MU192075.1 coordinate 2,464, forward strand.
AGCGAAATATTGCAAGTTCCAGTACGTGTTAATATTTTTATTTAATAGTGATCTGAAAGCTGTGTATACATACAGTGGTAATATAACTTACTTTACAAAAGATATAGGGAGCTTTGAAATCCGACTACTCAAGGCGCGATACACTTACCAAAAATGATAAGAATCTTCGTCCCTTTCGTTTACATAACTGATGATTTTTGCAGGTGGCTTCGCTAAAGCACAACAATAGAAACTAAAAACGATGAGCAACACAAACAAGAGATTCATCATCAGAGTATTCAGAGGTAAATTAACTACTGAACGAATGTTATACTAAATTGTTTATATGGAGAATACAAGAACTCGTCAGGGTTGGTAAGATCATTTAAATTTTTGTCATGATTTAATAAATCATAAGGCCAAATTTAATTATTCCTAATATTTCATAAAATTACATAAAACGAAGATATTTATAAGCGAGGTAGAAATTTAATTAACAAAAATAATCCATAGAATTCTTTCCTGGAGGAGCACAAAAAGTATGTAAGTATTTCTTACAAAAGCAACCCTTGCCAAAAATCTGACTGAGTTGACAAACACCTCTACGAGATGGCGCCAAATTGATTATATTTAGACATGCTAGAACATTTCTCAACATCAAAACTGTTGTTCTAAATTTAAAACGCTGCCCAAACAATTCAAACTATACCTCAACCGGAAGAACATGCGTGTTCTGGTAATCGGGTACACTGTTAAATTATTAAGTTTTTGACTCTTAGACAGTGTTATTGTTTTGCCGAAGTGTCTTCTTTATCATCTCTACGTCCTGGCGTAGGTCGATCTATGATTAGAAAGGATTTAAGACGTTCACGGGTTTTTATTGCTGGAATCGATCAGGGCGTTATAAATGAAGAAAAAACCGCGGAGTGCTATTAAATTAGAGGGTGGAAATTGAAGATAGGGGTAAAAAACCACCCCTTTGGTTATTTCAATATATGTCGTAAACAAACCAAAATTTCGATGTATCTCATATGAAACTTTTTGTAGAGAATCAAATTTCCCATCGGAATAGCATTTTTTGAATATAAAAAAAATTTTGATGCCGAAACTGTCGAAACAGTCAGAAAATTTAGATGTTTTGATTTTTTGCTTTTTCGCCTGTATCTTTTTTTGGGGCTTAGATAGGTATAGGGATTGCTTCAGATTAAAAAAAATATATATTAAATTTCCTTTAAAATGGTGGGCAGAACAATTTTTTTGCATGAAAATTGACCGAGATATGACCATTTGAACCTTGCTGTTTTTTTGGCATTTCATCCCTATTGTACGAATTTTGTTTTTGTTCGCATTTTATTGAAAAAATTAATGTTTTACACAACTAAAAAAACGTTGTGCTCTAACTCTAGTTTAGAGACAACGTATTCTTGACTAAATCTCTATTAGAATTCGTTCATTCTGTATCACCTAGGCAAAGCCAGCCAGACCGAACATCTAAACTGCACGGGAAAACCATATTATTTTTGACGGATTCAATATGAGGAGGAATACTAAATCAGATTTTTATGAATTTTTTACACCACTTGAGGATGCTCATCTCGGTAGTATTCACCATGTCATTGATGGTGGGTATTTAGTACATAAAATCGTATGGAACAGTAATGAAACTTTTGCAAATATGAGTACAAAATTTATTTGTCATTTGCAAACCTTTTACCCCGAATGTACTGTTGTTTTTGAGGGTTATCCAAGCGGCTCAGACACCAGTACGAAAAATGTAGAGAGGCTGCGTCGCACACAGCAAATTGGTCCAGGAGTTCAAATTAGAGATGACTTAAAACCACTAACAAAACCATACAACTTTCTATCAAACGAGACAATAAAAAGAACTTCATTGCATATTTGATTAAAAAATTGAAGGGAGTATACATTGATGCAGTGCAAGCAGATGAGGACGCCGAGTATTGTCGAATGCGCAAAAGAGAAAGCATCAATGTTAAAAATGCTGTTATTGTTGGACAAGATGTGGACCTTCTCATTATTTTATCTCAGTTGCAAAATGATAATGTATATTTTTGGAAACCACACATCGGTAAAGTAGCGTCAAAATTGTTTGATAGAAATAGTTTTAATTTTCCCCATTTGCAGAAGTATCTAGGATTTATCCACAGTGGTTGTGATACGACTTCAGCTTTCTATAACATTGGCAAAAAAAATTATCAATTTTAGAACTAAAAACAGTTTACGACTTGAGCCATACATGGAAATATTCTTACATGACAATGCAACTGAACAAGATATTACCTCTGCATCGAAATACATTGCAGTTTGTTTGTATGGGGCAAAGACCAACATGAGTCTGAACAACTGCCGATTTTTAAAGTTTTGTAAGCTGTCTAAAAATGCCAAGTTTTCTCTGACGCAATTATCACCAACACGTGATGCTATCAAACAGAATGGCTTGAGGACTTATCGTCAAATGCAGCAGTGGAAAGGAAAGAAATATCTTGGACCCTCTAAGTTGGGGTTGGAAAAGGTCCAAGTACGGGTTAATTGCGATTCGCACAACGGAACCTCCAGCGCCAGAGATTTTGCTGAAAACAAGTTGCTTGTGGTTGCACTACAGGTTGCCATGGTAACTGTGGTTGCAAAAAAAAATGAATATTACTTACTCAATTTTTTGTAAAGAATGCATGGGGATTAATTGTGACGATATACAAGAAACTTATATTGCAGAAGACGACATTACTAAAGATATAGATGATGATATCGATATGCAGTTTGACAATATTGTTGAAATGTAGTAGCACCATTGTTCCAAACATTAATTTGTCGTACTTGTCATGTATTACTAAATAATAAACGTAAAAAAAACTTTTTTAATTGAGTAGAACAGTAATTTTTTCAATAAACTACGAACAAAAACAATATTTGTACAAGAGGGATGAAATGCCAAAAAAACAGCAAGGTTCAAATGGCCATATCTCGGTCAAATTTCATGCAAAAAAATTGTTTCGCCCACCATTTAAAACGAAATTTAATCTATTTTTTTTTTATCTGATGCAACCCCTATATCTATCTAAGCCCAAAAAAAAGATACAGGCGAAAAAGCAAAAAAAAAAAAAAATATCGAAATTTTCGCTTTTTTTCAAGTTTGTTTCGATTGTTTCGGCATCAAATATATTTTTTTAATATTTAAAAAATGTTATTCGGATGGAAAATTTGATCCTCTACAAAAAGTTTCGTATGAGATATAGGTATCGAAATTTTGGTTTGTTTACGACATATATTGAAAAAACCAAAAGGGGTGGTTTTTCACCCCTATCTTCAAGTTCCACCCTCTAATTTAATAGCCCTCCGCGGTTTTTTCTTCATTTATAACCCATTGATCGATTCCTGTAATAAGAACCCGTGAAAGTCTTAGTTCCTTATTGCTCTGTTTTTTAAGACATAATCAATAGGCTAATCCTAATCTGAGCTACATGACTTGCACTCCAACAGAACGTGACAATATGAAAGATCTTACGGATTTCTATAATAAAGTAAAAAACAAAAAGTTACCATTAGGCAACTACATACTAATATCCTTAGATAGACATTTTTATACACAAATGTACATATCGATTTAAGAAGTGAATATTTACAATGATATGGACCAAAATAAAACAATTTACTGATATACTTCTAAATGCATTTTTGGAAGCATTTCAACTCACCCTAAATTATTCAATTTACTTGTCACGAGTATCTTAAGGGGTAGCGCGTTTATTTAAAGAATAACTTCTCAGAGAAGAGCCTCGTCGCGATTAGTACAATGACGGGGTCTCAATGCTTCCTTTAATCTACCACTGGATGTTCTACTCGTGTGGACACGTCTTGTTTAGCGTGCCGGGGGGTAACTGAGGTAGACCGGGATCGCGTTACGTGGGGTAAGAAGAGATGATAAAGTAAGCACGTTTAGTTTATAACAATAACAATGTATTAACGATAAAACTTTAACAACAATTATTGGTCAGAGAAAATGAGATTCTATTATACCCGATTACTACGGTGCGCATGTTTTCTCGATTTGAGGTACTGTTTATAGGTCTTTGTTTACTGTCTTATAATTTATAGTTTTTCTTAAGGGCTGGGTTTTATTTAAGAGCACTAAGAGCTTTCACTAAACTTTTTAACTGACTATTTAGACACTTGTCTTTCTCAACACTCTGACAAACTTCTTGTCAAGACTTTACTATGGAGGTTGTGCAACCCCTGGCCCTAGCAGTCGTCAAGTAACTAACCGGTACCAGGTTGGGTAGGAAAGGAATGGAACCTAAAGCAGTCGTATGACTAATTCTAGGAGCGGATAGAACCCAGAAGGCAGTCGTCAAGTGACTAACCTTGGGAGCTGGAGGTGAGACAAAGTCTGCCGAACTGAGGGTTCGGTAGCGTATTTATATAAAACAAAGTGATGATCATTGCATGGATAAGGTTCAAAGTCGCTCCCGTTGATTTTTCGCGTTGTTTATAGTTTGCCTTTAATGTTTATATAACAACCTCCAAGTTCAAGTTCAAACTTGCGACAGGGTGATATTTGTTTAGTAGCTTATGCTTTTTAGTAGATTACAATATGTGTAAAAAATTTACAAGGCAGATAGAAGAATGTACAATGGGAGCGGCAATCTCTAGCGTAATCGCTCAACTTATCATAGAAGATCTAGAACAACCTGTACTAGACAGCATACAATTCCAAATATAATTTTTATAGGTACGTTGATCATTGTCTAACAGCAGTAGCAAAACTGACAGGAGTGTTTAGACAATTTTAATAGTTACCATAATAAACGTCAATTCACAATAAATATGCAAAAAATAGCCAACTTAATATCCTAGATTTCACTCCTCATAATAATAAAAAAATATTATTTAAATAAAATGGTACACTAAGGAAACTTAGCCTTTAGTATTTCAAGTCCCAACATCCCATGTGCCAAAAAAAAATCGCTAATAATTGGCCTGGCTGACCGTGAATATAGAGAAAATGACATAAAAAAAGGAAAAGATCTACATAATGCTCATATCAACATAATATTACTATTGCGAACAAAAATGTGTAATTCGTAACCCAGCATACACAGCGTCAGACTACTACAAAACTATAAACACACTTTTAGCATCATTTTATTCGCGTTATTTAATGCAAACTACTGCTTGACATATTGATGTAGGCACTAATGGTAGAGTAAATGATGCCGCAATTTTCAGTGCTTCCGTCGTTGCGGGCTTAAGTCATTATATCTGATTTAGAGCCCTTCCAGCTGAAGCTGTGACGACCGCTGAATTTGCTGAAAGAATAGATAAATTTTTTGACCTTTTAAATTCGTCAAAAACATCAGAGACCAAAATATATAGTACAGCATTTAAGAGTTTAGAATATCATGCATATTAATCAAAATGCATACATATTTCGTAAAAGGTATATTCATTAATACAAATGAGTCACTTGAAATTAATAGTCAGAGTGTAATAGCACCGAACATATAACGTAGTAATAGTAATACAAACAATAATAAGTGAATTCAAGATATGCTTATCATATGTGCTTACCCATGTATTTACGTGTCAGCAAATTGCTTGCAAAGAGCCTAGTGGTCCAGTAGTACGATATTGCGTTTGTGACATGCCACCCCGGGTTTGATTCCCGTCGGTGACAAGACTTTTTTAAGGTTATTTTTGCTTAATTTTTAAATTTGGGTTAGTTGTGTCTGGCTGGGCCTCGGAGCGAGGGAAGCGAGCGGAGGGCCATGCGTGAGGTTAATAATACCCTTTTAAAACAAAAGTAATGGGACCTGAGAATTGGCAACGTTGGCCTGATTTTCATGATTTGGTATACTAGAGACTGAAACAAGCAACTTAATTTTTTTTATATTATTGCTGTTGCATAGAATATGTTATGAAAAAGGACTTAATATTTCATCCATATGCCACTGTCGCAGTGAAATGAGTAAATATTGATATTTAGTTTCTTTTATGGTTTTCCCCTTAAATATGTTAATAAATTCAATGGCCCAGTTTCACACAATAATTATTTATTACAAAAATGTATTCGATATATAAAAATATAAAGAACTATTTTTAACCTAATCCACCACCAACTAAAACAGCTAATGCCTTAGAACCAATACGGCTTCCTCGTTGAGCTGGGGCAGATACTTCTACTTGAGACGATTTTGCTCTGTAACCATTTTCATCTGCGGTATACGACACAGCGTAAGTTTTTCCATCTGTTGCGTAGGAGTAATGCCCGTCCACCTCCAATACTATATTACCATCTTTATCCAGGAAACGACCTGTTTCGCTTCTTGACTGCTCATCGTCCTGCTCATACCTGGAAATACGAAATGTTTGCATTATGGTATATGCATTTTCTTATGTTTATCATGTGATAGCCTACAGTTTTTATGCCAAATTATTCACACGAATCTAAACCACAACCGATACTTAAATTAAATTGTATTTATATTTTTAACATTGTTCGACGAAAAGTGGTATTTTTGACACTGTAATTTGTGCTCAGAACTCAGGGTGCAATAGAGTTCTACTTTTGTGGGATTTTAAAATTTTGTCAATGTGTTTTTATTGTTTTTATTATTGAAATTCAATTTTTGTTCAACCCGTGATTTCAATTTATCATTTTCGAAATACCAGCGTAAACAAGAGTTTTTAATAAATTGAGACAATTGAAAATTTGCAAATAAATCTTGAAAACCAAAAGCGTAAATAACGTGTAATTTCTTATTAACTTGTACAGCAGCTACCTACACAAAATGTATCGCTTTAGAGATATTCTATGTTTGAAAAATAAAGCGAGTTAAGAAAAACAACGTTTCCCAACGTGTTTCACACAACAATTTTTCAAAGTTTGAGTTTTTCAATTCAAGTTAAACATATAAAACATTCCTCCTATAATTAGTTCAAAAGATGGGATTATATGCAACCAAAAACCTTAATATGCGCATATATATGCACATTTTTTAATTTATGCATGATATATGCAAAGAAAACAAAAAAATGCAATGGATATGCAGTAATAAAAGAACTAAATTTTGATTTTGTAATTTAAATCGTCACTAAAATGGGGGATTGAGTATTGAATAAAAATAAATTAAAGTTGTATATACACACACCGGCATAATTAGGGGAACGGGCAAAATTTACACTAAGTTTGACTTCAATTTTCTCTTGAACCCGTCACTCGATTTTAATGTTTTTTTTTGTTAAATTGTAGCCTGGTTCTTTCAGAATTTGTTAGAGGTATTGCTGAATTATTTAAAAAATTGGTCCTAATGTCATATACAGGGCTAAAAAGAAAGTAATGTTTTTTGTAAATTTTTGGGACACTCTGTAGAGTGAACGAGTGAAATTCGATATTATTCAATAACGCCAAATTAAAGATTGATCCTTTCTGAACATTTTCTTTTTTTATTCACTCTGATACCTCAAATATTAAGGATGCTACAGGGTTTTGTTAAAAATAGTGCATTGGCCTACTTTTTAAGAGTCAATGAATTTTCGTTAATTTTTAATATGTTATAGAGACCATTAAATCTAAAAAAATTTATGGCATTAAGTTTCATTCCTGACAGTGTTACCGTTACTTATACAACGATAAGTTAATAAAAATTAAATTCTATGTTTTCCGTTTTTTTTCGATGGCCTTCCTTCACACTTGATCCAGGCTTAGGACTGGTCCAATCTGTACTTTAGTGCATACACTGGAGCGTGTTTATTTATCCCTGTATAGGTAACGGTAACACTGTCAGGAATGAAACTTAATGTCATAAAAAATTTAGATTTAATGGTCTCTGTAAAGATTAACGAAAATTCATTGACCCTTAAAAAGTAGGCCAATGCACTATTTTTAACAAAACCCTGTAGAATCCATAATATTCGAGGTGTCAGAGTGAATAAAAAAAGAAACTGTTCAGAAAGGTTCAATCTTTAATTTGCCATTATCGAATGATATCGAATTTCATTCGTTCACTCTACAGAGTGTCCCAAAAATTGACAAAAAA
>MU192075.1:10506-31529 GCA_016904865.1 Pissodes strobi
GGGGGCGCTACACGCTTGACCAACCCTGCCTAACACTAAACTAAAATTAACCCCAACTAACAAATATAACCAAAAAAATAAAAATAAAACATGTCACCGACGGGACTCGAACCCGGGCCGTAGTATCACAAGCACAAAAACTGATCCCGAAACGCAACTGCGCATGATTGCAAATAGTTATACCGCAGACGCTAGACGCTTGTATAGAAACGCAAGGAATATAAGGAAACAAAATACCTATAGGCAGCAAGAGAAATAATCATGCTTCTCAAATCCCCTTTTCGACCTCTAATATAGAGCAATGAATAACATCAATTCTTATCAGCTTAATATCACTATCGCTTTGCCTCGCTTTAATAAGTTATATAAAATAATAATTTCAGGAATAATAGATATTATATAGATATATATTTTAAATGCAGCACAACACAACTATTGACTAACATAATATTGTCAAACTGAGAAATGTACCATTTTAATTTAAAACCATATAGAATTAAAGAATTAATCTGGCAACACAGCATTGTCTACAAACCTCTCATGCACCGTCTGCGTTATTTCAATAAATACAAAACAATACATTGAAAGTCGGCAGAGAAAAGTAGTAGCAATTACAGCAGATTTGTACACAAGTTTTTAATGATTTTTTATTAAAAAAAGTCACGAGTAGCACAGTATACGTGACAGAAGTGACCTCTTCGTTAGCGAGTCTCAACTTATTTTACTTTTTTGAGCCGGTTCCGGTACATTATAATCAATTTTAATGGATTTGGTTAGTTTTGGTTAGTCGTCTAATCAAATTTCAATTAGTTTCACTTAGTCTCACCTTATTTTAGTCATTTGAGTCGATTCTGATATGTTATAATCAACTTGAATAGATTTGGTTAGTTGTCTAATCAACTTTAGGTTAATTTCACTTAGTCTCAACTTATTTTAGTCATTTGAGTCGGTTCCGATACGTTATAATCAATTTTAATAGATTTGGTTAGCTTGGGTTAGTCTCAACTTATTTTTGTTATTTGATGCGGTTCCGATACGCTATAACCAGTTTTAATAGATTTGGTTACTTTGGGTTAGTCGCCGAATTAACATTCAGTTAGTTTCACTTAGTCTCGTCTTATTATAGACATTTGAACTTTCGATACGTTATAATAATTTTAATACATTTAGTTAGTCGTCTAATCAACATTCGGTTACTTTGTCTCAACTTATTTTAGTCATTTGATCAGGTTTCGATGCTCTAACCAATTTTATTAGATCTGGTTAGTTTGGGTTAGTTGCCGAATCAATTTTCAGTTAGCTTCACTTTGTCTCAACTTATTCTAGTCATTTGAATTGGTTCCGATCGTTATAATCAATTTTAATGGATTTGGTTATTTTGGGTTAGTCATCGAATCAACTTCCGGTTAGTTTCACTTAATCTCAACTTATTTTAGACATCTGAACCGGTTCCAATACGATATAATCAATTTTAACACATTTGGTTAGATGGTTAGTTTTAGTTATTCGTGTAATGAACTTTCGGCTAGTTTCACTTAGTCTCAACTTATTTTATTCATTTCAGTCGGTTCAGTTACGTTATAATCAATTTTAATAGATTTGGTTAGTTTGGGTTAGTCGTCGAATCAACTTTCGTTTAGTTTCACTTAATCTAACTTATTTTAATCATTTGGACCGGTTCCGATATGTTATAATCTAAGATTTGGTTAGTTTGGGTGAGTCGCCGAATCAGATTTCGGTTAGTTTCACTTAGTCTCAACTCGTTTTAGTCATTTGAAGGTGTTCCGATGCGTCATAATCAATTTTAATAGATTTGGGTTAGTCGTCCAATCAACTTTTGGTTAGTTTCACTTCGTCTCATAAAAATTGATTAGTTCTTTACCGATTCGATAAAAGAGGAAGAGGAAGAGAGAGAGTCATATGCTTTATCTCTCTGGCGAGATGAAAATTCCAAAACGTGTCGTTACATGCATGGCTTTGAAAAATCACTTTCATGAATCCAAAGAATATCAAAATAGCGTAAAATTTGTGGATTTCTAATATTTACCTTCGCCCAAATTATGTATATAAGTTGAGTTATATATGAGTATAAGTGAGTTTGGTCGCTGTTTTAACCACTAATTAAGAATAAAAAAACCCTAGATGGAAAACACTTTTAATGCTTGGGTTAAGTTATGGGTGTGGCACAGGTTAGTTGGTGTTTTCATTTTTTTTTAAATACGACATCCACTGTGACAACGCATTTGTCATATTAATAACAAAATGTAAATGAAATATCGATACCTATCGACAGCCGAAAATATCAGGTTAAAATTATTCCATTGTCGCTATTTTCCTGTTATATTTTTTATCTTGTGTTCGTAATTAAACAATACAAGTTGTACCTACTGGTATTTTTATCCATATCGTAGATAATATTTCGTTTATTATTTGCTTATTTATTATGATTCTAAGTAACTATTACAAAGTAGTATCATTAATGAGCTATAAATGAGACAGATAATGTCAATAGTTGTTCATAACAAATAAATAATCCAAACATTAATACGTAATCATATTCATATCATTTATTCCTAATAGAACGCTCCCCGTATAAAAATAATCGAGCGGCAGTTCATATTGAACGTACACCGTAGCTGCACCCATTCGTTTACTGTACAGTGGCCGAGTGTGTTCAAGGTCAAGGCAGTATTTTCCACGGCACGCTGGAGTGAGCGGACTTATTAGAATATCTATAGTCGGTGACATTAGGGCCAATTCTTTAAAATCAGCATTACCTCTAGCGTATTTTTAAAGAACCAGGATACAATTTACACAAAAAAAAGTCAAAATCGAGTGAAGGGTTCAAGAGAAAATTGAAGTCAAACTTAGTGTAAATTTTGCCCGTTCCCCTAATTATGCCGGTGTGTGTACTTTATAAAATCACAAAAACAATTTTCTATATCAATTTATATCAACGTTACCTATATTAATATTAATTTGAAAAATTATAAAACGCACTAGTTATTACTTGATCTTCAAGGTTTTGAACTAAAAAATTGTGGCGTCTATCGATAAGGACATATTTGTACAAAAAAATCGTTCTCTCTACATATACTGAAGTTATGGGCCAAATTTTTATTTTGGTACTAATGCAGGTTCAACAGCCAAATTAGTTACAGTTTTCCCTGACATTATGTCTACGACCTGCCTTAAAGCTTTAAAACCTGTGTTTTTTTTATTAAACTTTCTAATTTTGCCACTTTCCTACTTCACCTCGTTTGTTTGCAATGTACACATGTTTCTATTATATTCATCAACTCAGGTAGACTTGTCCACGATTCTTCTAGTTGCTAAAAATACATAGTTACACTTAATATACATAACTTTATATACTAACTTTTGTTCCACTTTAACATTTTGAAATATCTCTTTCCTCTTTTGGATGTGCTGTGAAACATTAGACATTTGCCCTTTCAATTTTTGGAAATCATTTGCATATAATATTGCCACACGAATCCAGGTACTCCATTTGGTCACGACAGGCTCAGAAGGTAATGCTACCCCGGGCAATTTCGCCTTGTAAAGCTGCATCTTTAATGGGGCATTTATGAATATTTTTTTCACATTTGCTATGTCATTGATCAACGGGAAGGAAATTTTATTAATTGAGGCAACCCTATTTAATCCCTGAGCTAGACAAGTTACATGAATTAAATTTAAATAATTTTTAAATTCTGTCCTGCTTTTACCACGTACGACGCAGCATCGGAAAACAGCACAAGAAACTTATCTATAGAAACTGAATTTAGCAAAATGAAATGTGTTCCTTGAATAAAACGAGAAACTGTAAGGTTTTCCAGGTTTTTCTTTTGTGAGTTGTTTAATCAATAAATTAAGTATATATGGAACGACTACACGGATCAATTGCTTGTCGGCGACAATATACATATAGTTACCTCCAATTTCGCTCTTTATTTCATTTAGCACGATACCAAACACCTTTCTAAAAACGTTTCTTCTTAATTTGGATTCCTTGGGAGCATAAACTTTGAATATTTTTGCCGAAAAGCCGTTACTTGGGGGGTTGGTAACCTTCTTTAAATGAATATTAGCAGCCAAAAGCATTTTACACAGATATTTTTTAAATTCCGACTGGTCATGGTTTTCGTTTTTAAAAGCCTGAAAAGATGCTTCAACGCTGACTGAATGGGATCGGACTTCATCTTGTAAATCTTAGCAATGTGAGACGACGCGACGCGAGGTCTTAATGTGTTGGTCCGTTTGGAATTTTTTCGAGCAGAAACAACTTATGAACAAGGCTTGCAAAAAACATGATCGGTGGATGTTGGACTTGCAGCGATGGAGGTTGTAGTTTTCGGGAAAGTCTCGCAATAGCGACGTCCTAGGTGCTCTCAGCTGATTCGTATGTTGATAAGCAGGTTGCGTGGGGTGTTTCTGTTTGGCACAACTCTGAGCGGAATGAAAAGTGCCTGCTGATTCGAACAACCTCCCTAGTAGTATCGATAGTAAAGAGATAGGTCCGCCACTTTTCTTCGGTGTTCAAGGCTATCAAGGTCTTTCGTCAACTCTGGGCCATCCACAAGACGGACAGCTCTCCTCTCGATTCTAATATATTGAGGAGATGTTTGGGTGCCGAACTTTACACATGAAAACAGTATTCCAAAGATGGTCTTATCTGGGCCTTGTAGAGTAGTAAGAGCTGATAATGGATCATTGTGACGTTGCGTTTTTTTTAAACGCACTGTATATACAAAAAACGATTAGTCCTCAAAAAAATCGAGTGAAACCTTACAACCTTTGTATAAACCATTTTCCTCTAAAGTGTAAAAATAAGACAGGTAAGGGGAGTGTCCATTTATGGTTGATCACCCTGTACGTATTCTCTATTCTTAAACAAGTTCTTCGTGTTTTCAGGTTGCATTAATTATGGGCATAATGGGTGCTTGCCGAGCAAACGAGCTGCACCTAATGGATATTAAAGATTTCCAAAACCTTGGATCTGCTCTATTAATAACCATTCCTAAGACAAAAACCAAAATACGGCAAACATTTACAATTTACGTGCAGTTCTATGATATTTGTGAAAAGTATTATATATCTTTGGTATTATTAATAAACGCACAACTAACATCGACTCCATATTTTTTTTATTAGGGGTTTCAAAATGGGAAGTGTGTTGCTCAAAATATTGGAATAAACAAATTTGGAGTCATGGAAAGGAAATAGCTTCTTTTTTAAACCTATCAAATCCAGAATAGTACACAAGCCACTGATTTCAGAAATCGTTTGTAATATTACTTGTTGATGCAGGGGGAGACATCACTGCTTTAAAAAGACATGGAAGTTGGAAATCGACATCGGTGACGGAAGGACATTATATGTTACGGTTAATACGAGAAACAAGTTAATTCGCGAATGAACTAGTTTCTCATATTAACCGTAACATACAGACAATAATAATAAGAAGAATATCGGTGATAAAATTTTGCAGTCGGTCAAAGTGGTGCACCCGGTTCAAGTACATATACATGTACTTATGTACAGGGTGGCTCGATTTCGAGTATTATGTATGAGGACCTCGAAAACTATAAGATATAGTATTTCCGAAGATGTACGGGAAAACCAAAATTTTGAAAAATCGTTTTATTTTTTTTTTGCTGGGCTTATTTAAAAACGGATTTCAAATTGAATTGCACTTTTGCATTGCTACTTTTTCCGCTCTATCCGTAGTCAGTTGGATCATCAACTTTTTTTTTTAAATACAAACTTTAATCTTTTTATCGTTTTTCAGATGACATTGCCGTTATTAATATGAATATGTGTTCATTTAATTTTTAATTTTTTTTTTAAATTACTTATTTTGCTTTGGCGTAATTTTAAATAGTTTAAGATATACTTTCTATAAAAATATTTTATTTGGTTTTTTGTGTCAAGTGGAAAATTGGAGCCTTTATTTTTAATAAAGATAAAAATAACAAAATTAAATAAACAGGTTCGTTTTTTTACCCTATAGCAAAATAAATAATTAAAAAAAAATAAAATTGAAATTAAAAAAAGTAATTAAAAACAAATAAAAACACATATTCATAATAATAGTATCTGAAAACGATAAAAAAATAAAGTTCGTATCTAAAAAAGAAGAAGACCAAACATCGGATTCCAAACTCGTTACCACCATTGGATAGAGAAGAAAAAGTAGTATTGCAAAAATGCAATTCAATTTGAAATCCGTTTTCCAAAATTACTAAGGTTATACAGGCCGCTCAAAAAACACTAATATAAAGCATACAATTTTTTTACTGGAAGACCACACACTTTTCATTATTTCTGAATTCTACGGATCAAATAAAGATAAGTTACCGTTATGTTTTCAATACCCATCGGGCCATCACCAATGATTTTCGAGATATTTTTAAATTTGTAGAATTGCACGAAAATAAAAAAAAAACAATAATTGTGTCCAATGAATAAAGAAAAGGAAGAAAGGAGCAAAATACATATTGACATTTGACCGGAATGGTTCTTGCATGGCGACCCAGATTACGAGTAGCGTCTCCTAAAACGATTGCGCAACAAAAAATAAATATCTATACTATGTATTTGTATAGTTTGGTGTTTATTACTTACTGGTACAGTGATCTCAAAAAGTTATAAATTATAAATATTGCCAATATGTATATAAAAATGCGTGCGTTTTTTGCAGATCATATAAATGTTTTAAATTGCTATATACTTTAGGTATATTCGAAATATAAAAATTAAATTCCTTAGGATAAATTTCAGATGTGTAAACTTCCTTTTATTAGCTAAATACCTATGTAAAGAAATCTTGGGGAAATACCAAGAAGGAGTGGTGTGTGAAAAAATTTAGTTTTCACTCTAATATGCTCTTAACCATTAATTTTTTGGAAAAATATACCTGTTTTCCAGGTTAATAGGAAAGTGAAGTAAATAAATAACTTCACGAATTGACAATTCTTCTAAATTACATACATGGTTACATATTGTATTACATTAATGTTTACGAGGTATATTAAAAAGCAGCACTTTTCCGAAAAAGAAACGCAACTTTCTGTTTTTTTTTTTCTATAGTTTTAGTATCTAAATGTAAATGTAAACACATAAGTTTAGGCACCTGAAATTTACACACAGAAGTTTAATTTTCATATTTTAAATGGAAAAGTATCAAATATAACGTTAAAAATGTTATCCGTTAAATCCTATGGCTTGCCTTAAAAAACACTAAAATATCTAATAAATTAGTCGGCCTTAAGATATTTTGTAAAATTGTCTGTAAATTGCTGTCATTTACAAAATATTTTCTTTTGGGATTTTTCTTACCAATAATGCTCTTTTAGTCCTTAAACAAAGACTGAGTAAATAAAATGGGAACGAATTTTGGCAAATTTGGGGTTGGATTTCTTTTAAATTAGGCATGACAGTATAGTATATTATATGACTCATTCTGACGTTATGTTTTGTGCTTCCGACGTTTTGATGGTGTTTCTTGTGTTTAAAGCTATTTTTTGCGACTTACTTTCATTTGGAACATTGTTTTTTTTTTGTTTAGTAATATTATTGTAGATATTGCGTTAGTTCATATAGTCTTTAATTAGATATTTAGTGGCAAATGTGTGTATTTTGGGCTAAAGATGCAAAGTTAGCATGGCTAGTTGTGCAGCTTGTGGCCTTTCTAAAACTCCAACAAATTCAGAACTTGGAATAACGTTTCATCGGTAAGTAGGCAGTTTACTCCTTATTTTTCTCGTTTTTACCATTTAATAAAGCAAAATAATTATAAATTGTCTAATTGTTAACAAATAGGTGACAGATCTAATCATGGGCGTACCCGTAAAAAATATAGCATTAAAAATCAATTTTTGCAAGAACATTGGATAGTGCTAAAAGTAATACTTTTCTTTTATACATGACATGTTAAAGTTTATTCTGCCAATAAAATGCTAAAATTAGTTATTTGAATATATTTGGGCATTTGAAATGCAAAAATAAGTAAAATATGGTTAGATAATAGTGGGTTAGTTTCGAAGTGTACTTCTTATTAAAAAAAATGTGTATAGGTAGATCTTTAGAAAACGGGTTTTCGCTATTATACGAGATTTTTGAAAAATTCCTTTTTAGCGTGTTTATATGGGTGAAATGTAACAATAATCCGCCACGGCAGCTTAATAAAATATTTTCTATAATTTTTTCTTAACAAATATTGACAGCACCGCAGTGTTATCGTTCTAATATTTCACATAACGCCTGGCTTTCGCTCGCTTCGCTCGCTCCGGGGGCGCAACCAAACAAAAGTAACCCAAACTAACTTAAGGCATGCCCAAAATCAAGAAAAAACAACTTTGGAAAAATATATGAAGGCTCAAAATTGGTGTACTACACGTGCTAATTCATACATTTTTCTAAAGTTGTTTTTTTCTTGATTTTGGGCATCCCTCGGGTTAGTTTTGGTTATTTGCGCCCCCGGAGCCAGCGAAGCGAGCGGAGGGCCATGCGTGAAATGAAATATTACAACGATAACACTGCACTGTTGCCAATATTTGTTACTAACAAAGATTATTGTTACATTTTACCTCTATATAAACACGCTAGAAAGGAAATTGTCGAAAATCTCTTATAATAACGAAAACTCGTTTTCTAAATAATTACTTACCTAATTTTATTAAGAAGAAGCACACTTCAAAACTACCGCACTATTATCTAACCATATTTTGCATATTTTTGCATTTCAAATGAACGAAATATATTCAAATAACTAATTTTAGCGTTTTATTGGCAGTATAAACTTTAACATGTCAAGTATAAAAGAAAAGTGTTACTTTTAGCACTGTCTAATATGCTTGCAAAAATTGATTTTCAATGCTATATTTTTTGCGGGTACGCCCATGATTAGATTTGTCACCTTTTTTTAACAATTAGACAATTTATAATTTTGCGTTATTAAATGGTAAAAAACAGAAAAATAAGGGGTAAAGTATACCTACTTAGCGATGAAATGTTATTCCAAGTTATGATTTTGTTGGAGTTTTAGAAATACCACAAGCTGCACAACTAGCCATGTTTACTTTGGTTCTTTGCCCAAAATACACACTTTTACCACTAAATATCTAATTAAACACTATATGAACTAAAGCAATATCTACAATAATATTACTAAACAAATAAACAATGTAAATCGCAAAAAAATAGCTTTAAATACAAGAAATACTATCAAAACCTAGGAAGCACCAAAAGAAAACGTCAGAATGAGTCATATATGGTTCTTCCCCAGCCTCCTAGATGTTTCAGGACTTCGTCGCACGTATTTAAGTGTCGAACGGCGCACAAGCTCCTTCCTTTCTCTTCTTTATTCATTGACTGCGTCTAAAACTATGATATTACGCACACACATTAAATACAGTATTTAAGAAAAAAGTTCAAACTTAATTAATTAATATTTTTTTAATTTAAAATATATTTTGTTTAATGTTTGACCTTTTCATTTAATGTGGTATTGAGTAGTCTGTATGTTGTAACATCAATATTTTAGGCACCATAATTGTGTTTTAGAAAATTTCATGCAGTTTTACAAATTATCAAAAACCATTGGTGATGGGTATAGGAAACATAACGATAACTTACCTTTGTGTGATCCCTAGAATTCAGAAATGAAGTAAAATGTGGGATGTTCCATTAAAAAAATTGCACATTTGATAGGAATCTTTTTCTGTAGCACCCTGTATAATCTCCAATAATTTCAAATCGTACTCCCCATGAACCATCATGTACCTATAGAAAGAAAAATATTTTGCCCTAGATAGCTCGAGGCGTATGTGGTGCGCCATCATTCTATAGATTAGATAGAACAGTAGCTATTAGTAATTAGTAGATTAAATCTCACCGTGTTCCGTTAATTTTTGTGATCATACCGTTTATTATTGTCTGTAGTTTATAAAGTCTAAACAAAGTATTTTAATATTATCATTATTAACCTTGGCTATGACTATTTTTTGATCGGTCCTGTGTAATTATCGTGGAAAAAGTATAGTATTCTACTCACATGTTACTCACTCGGATGAATTACGGCAAACTTCATCCTCATGACTCATGAGTAATAGCTATCATTACATGCTCGTTGAATAATATACTATTACTTCAAACAAACTATTTTACAGTACGTGAGTTGTGTTCCGCTGGGCATTAGCTACCGGTATAAGGTTGACTTTATTTATTATGCAGTTTAGAACTTCCATAATATTATTACGAGTCAGCGACTCCACTCAACTTAATTGTGAAACACAGCAAAGCACTTTCACTTTATTATTATTTTCGTTAGCTAATGTTTTCTGTGTCATTAGAAGATCGGTAGTCTTCTATCTATATTGAATTTCATCTAGAATATACCAAACGAATGAGAGATAGTTCTCTCTGAATCTTGAAACTATGATAATTAACCTTTATACTTGTATATTAACTTTTCATTATTCTCTTAGAGTCATGGCGGAATTTTTAATAAACA
Organism: Pissodes strobi; assembly: GCA_016904865.1. NCBI lineage: Eukaryota > Metazoa > Arthropoda > Insecta > Coleoptera > Curculionidae > Pissodes > Pissodes strobi. The sequence goes on from MU192075.1 coordinate 21,026, forward strand.
ATTAATAATTAAATATACAAATCTTTGTTAAGGTAAACATTCAACTTCACATACCACATTAAAGCGTTTACTTGCTCTACATAAACAATTTTGAATCTATACGATTAATCTCTTGATTCGTTTCCAAATATTTTTGATCTGATTTTAAGCGAAACATTGCCAGTTCAAACACATTTAATATTCACATTTAACAGAAGTCTAAAAACTATGTCTCCATTGGTAATATAACTTACTTTTACAAAAAAATAAATAGGGAGTTTTGAGATCGAAATACACAAAAATACTCGATAGACTTACCCAAAATGATAAGAATCGTCATTTCTTTCGTTTACATATTGACGGATATTTACAAGTGGCTTCGCCGAAGCACAGTAATAGAGGCTGAAAGCGATGAGCGACACAAACAAGAGATTCATCTTCAGAATTAAATTAACAACTGAAGAAATTTGACATTTCACTATTTATATGGCAAATATAAGCTCGTCAAGGTCGGTAAGATCATTTAATTTTTTATAATGATCTAGTAAATACTATCTCCAAATTTGGTTATTCCAAATAATCAAAAAAAAAGACACATAAAATTACCATTTAGATAAGCGAGATAGTAATTAGACATGTTGATGCTATGGATTTTGTCGATATAGACAGAAAGAAAGAAAGAGCTATATAATGCAAATCGAAGGTTTAAATATAAAAACTAAGTTAAAATTGACCAAAATAAACAATTGCTGCTAGAAGATGTGGCAACAAACTGTAGTTCCCCATTACATATTAACAGTTTAGAATATCTATAGACTCTGTTAACAGTACCTATAACTATACTACTTAATACACACGGAAGGAAGAATAATTGTTAACTAGTTTAATGTTTCCACTATTTTGAAAAACTGTGCGTTTATTCAATAATTATAAACACATTGACATTTTTGCTACACTGTAGCCTCTTCAGAATGAAAGAAAATATGTTCTTACATGCTTACTGGCTAACATCTGGAATCTACCTGTAATAAATATCTAGAATTATAGTCAATCTTTTTTGTACTACCATAGATTTAACAATGGGGAAGTTTTTATGTCTACCTGGTAATTTAACAAATTTCGGTAAATTTTAAGTTCATTGATTTCAAGAGTTTCGAGAAGATCTAATTTGGCGCCTTTATTATCTGTATGTAAAATCGTATATTATGGTTAAGGTTGTGGTCGTTTTCAATCAAGTGATTTGAATAATTGGAATCAATTTTATTATTAATCTAACTATTAAGGTGTTCTTTAACTCTCTTAGAAAAACTTCTTCCAGTTTGTCCGATGTAAACTTTAGGGCAATCGTCACACGCTAGTTTTTAAACTCTCGATTTGTTATCTTGTTTTAACTTGGATTTACTATTTTTTATGATTTTTCCTAATAAATTGAAAGTCTTAAATGCAGTATTTATGTTAAAGTTCTTAAAAAATTTTGAAACTTTATTACTTGGATGACCGATATATGATAATATGCTATATTTCTTAACTTCTTTAATTATTTGGTAGATCATCTTTTAGGCTTCTTTATAAAGTTTTTTATTCCAAATTTTGTTGACCATTTTTGTATTGTAACCATTATTAATAGCAATTTGTTTTATGATGTTTAATTCTTTATTGAAATTGAAGGAGTTTAGAGGGACCGTGACTAATCTATGGATCATACTATAGAAGGCAGCTAATTTATGTTCTGTTGGAAGACCTGAATTAATGTTTATTGTGGTGTCAGTATGTGTAGGTTTATGAAAAATTTAAAAATTGTGTTTATTGTTGTCTTTAGGTATCGTAAGGTCTAGAAAGTTGATTGATCAATTTTTTTCTCTATTGTGAACTTAATTGAAGGATGAATATTATTTATGAAACTAAGGAACTGTGTAAGTTGTCGTGTGTTACCTGTAAAACAGGTAATGAATGACATTATTAACATATCTGTACCAGTAAATGAAGTTTTTAAAAACAGGGTGACTTTTCATTATTTTTTCCACAGAATCCATGAATATTTCAGCCAGTAATGAGCTAAGGGGATTTCCCATAATTAAACCATTGTCACTCGAGTAATAACTATTGTTAAATTCAAAATAATTTTGTTCAAGATAAAGACTAAGAAAGATTCTAGAATTTCTTGTTTTATTATGATGTTTGTGCTGTTTAAAGTAAGAAGTTTTTCTACGAGAATAATAGTGTCTTTTATAGGTACACTAGGAGAAAGATCAGTCAAGTCAAAAGAGATAAATTTTTAATTTTCACGTAAGTAGATGTATTTTTCCTATTCTATTGATCAAATCGTTAGAATTTTTTAAAATTGCAATAAGTAGAAATTATACTAATTAGTTTTTTGTAAGGTTTATAAGAAGGAACTGAAAGACAGATACAAATGGTCTTATTGGATGGTTACTTTTATGAATTTTAATTAATGAATAAAATTTAGGAGCTAAAGGATTCCTTAGTACCAAGCTTCTCAAATCTATTTCATTAAATATACTTTCATATTATATGTTTAACAGATTCTTGATATTTCTAGTGGGGTTTGTTTTTAAAATAGGGTATTTTGTTGGGTTTAAAAAATCTAAAGTTTTTTGAATGTAATTTGTTTTTGAATATATTATAACTGTGTTGCCCTCGAAAATTATTTAATCTGTTTCAATTTTTTTAAGGGTTTTTGCTATATTAAGCTGATATTTCAACAGTTTAAAAAATATTTTTTAATGATGTTAGTCGCCTCATATTTCAGACGAGTGAGAGAAAGGGAAATATTGTTGAGAGCTAATTCAGTATCTACTCCTATTAATTCAAAATTTTTTGGTGAAAATGTATGTAAAAAAACTTAAAACCTTTTTCCAGTAAGTTTACTTCTTCGTCAGAAAAATTAGTTAACGTTAAGTTTACAAAGCGGTCATAGAATTTGTGATCTGAAAATAATTTTCTTAATTTCTTTTTTGTAGTATGTAATGTCAAGTCGTTTAATATATTCATTTTTTTTTGTGTGACATATTTTTTATAAATAATCTGTTCTACTAAGTCCTAAGTTTTGGCATTACCTCTTTTTCTATAAAAGGTTTTAGTTTCTTCTTTAATCCATTATTCAACAACAATTATATTACTCGAGTGACAATCAATGGTTTAATTATGCGAAATCCCCTTAGCCCATTACTGGCTGAAATTATCATAGATTCTATGGATAAAATAATTGAGTCACCCTGTTTTTTAAAACTTTTTTTACTGGTCCAGATATGTTGTTGATGTCATTACCTGTTTTAGAGGTACCACACGACAACTTACACAGTTCCTTAGTTTCATAAATAATATTCATCCTTCAATTAAGTTCACAATAGAAGAAAAAATTGACAAATCAATAAACTTTCTGGACCTTACGATAACTAAAGACAACAATAAACACAATTTTTCAATTTTCCATAAACCTACACATACTGACACCACAATAAACATTAATTCATGTCATCCAACAGAACTTAAATTAGGTGCCTGAATGCACCAAATAGAGGGTGCCTGGTGAATTTGTACCAAGTAGAGGCATCCTCAGTGTTATTGTTAGGGCATTTGTCGTTATAAATAATTGCATTTAAGTATTACAGATATATATTATTTACTTATTTTTCTTTTTAAATTTTTGAATATTGTACAACTCAAAAATCTATGCATTGCATGGACTAGATCGTAACGTAAGTTTGGTTTAAGAAAGCGCGAAGAAGAAGTCGAAAAGTAGAAAATACAAAGTGGAAAATACAAGTGGAGAATAGATCGGATGAAAAATTAAAAAAATCGATTCACTTGAAGTCGAAATTAGAATAGCTCCAAAACCAAAGTAAAACACATCGAAAATATAAACTGCCGAAAGTATAAAACGTCCAAAAGTACAATAAGATTCAAATAGACGAAATTATTAAATATTGTTACGTTTTTCCCGTGGGTTCTTAACAGAATTACAACTTTGCTAATTTCAACTAATACTCTCTTTATTCACTACCACTGTATACAATTTAACACTCTATACTACTCTTATAACTTTACAACTAATATCGACACTCAATGATTAACTGAACTGAACTGAACTATCCGACTGACTAACCGACTGCCTAACATTCCCTTAGGTCTGCTTATATATAATCTTAAATCTATCACGAATATTCGGAAAGTATTCCGACGCTACCCTATATGATCTCGACGAGGCCATCGAGACAATTCCAGCGATCCTGAAACTTCGCGACCGGCCGGGCGATGAGTCATACAGACAGGGAAGCGAGCGGCACGGCGGCGGCTAGTTTTATAGGGTAGCACAAAAACGTTCGGATGATTGTTAGGCTAGCCGTAACATTGCCTCCCTCTTAATTCTGATCGTCCCGATCAGCTACTTCATGTCCGTGATATGATTCAACCTGTCGAGGTGGACAACTTTCAATTTGCTTCTGGGACTACGCTGAATTCTATACACAACGTCATTAATTCTTTTGATGACCGTATAGGGTCCTTCCCATACTGGTGTTAGCTTGGGAGATCTTCCTGTCTTCCTTTGCGGGTTATATAACCAGAATTTATCGTTCATCCGAAATCCCCTAGAGTTAGCTTGGAGATCATATCGAGCCTTCATTCGGTCACTGGCGAGACGTTCAAACGGTAGTCCCACATCATTCTGTTTCATCTTCCCACTGGATCTTGTCTGGGATCCTTGACTTGAGGCACAGGTTGAACACTGCTGGCACCATGATTTCACATCCTGGCAGTAGTTGACCCAGTAACATCTGTCGCGGATCTTATCAATCATTCCGTTAACTCCGAGATGAGCACCAAACTTTCTATTATGTACTTCGTCCAGAACTTCCGATACCCTCTTCCTTGGTACCACTAACTGCGTCTTCACTACTTTGCCATCGGCGCTTTCCCAGGCTCGTTTAAGGAGTCCATTTTCAACTACCAGGGAGTCCCACTGAGCCCACAGAGATTTAAAAGTAGATCCCTTAGTTGAAATATCTCTCCAGCTTGGTCTTGGTTGACGTTCTTCCTTAGCTTTTAGTAGTAGTGCTACTTCATTATCCTCAAGCTGATCTTTCTTTAGTTGCTCTGTGGTCCACTGCTGATCAACCCTAAACTTGATTCGCCTAATGGGAGTGATTCCTTCTCGTTGGTTAATTCTTTGGCGATGTTTATAATTATCCTCACATGACCTTCTGGATAAAGCATCTGTATTACTATGCCATCTTCCTTCCCTGTGCTTAGCCTTAAAGTTATATTGTTTCAACTCTTCCTGACTTGGCTTTGAACTGCTGTTGTCTCTGGATGGAGCTGTAGGTCGTAGTTGTACTCAGCAGTCTCTCTTAAAATGCCCAATGTTGCCACATATATAGCACTGATTTGAAACATTTCGGTTATGCGGCCAGACTAATCTTCTAGTGGATCCCGGAATCTTTGTACTTGACAGTCTCTTTTGAAATGTCCAGTCCTGCCGCATCTATAGCACTGATTTATAGCCTTTCGATTACATGGTCTAACTTCTGTTGGTTCCCGGAATATCCGTACTCGACAGTCCCTTCTGAAATGTCCAGGCTTTCCACATCTATAGCACTGATTTGATGTATTTCGGTTATGTGGCCTATCTTCTATTGGCTCCTGGAATCTTTGTTCTCGACAGTCCCTTTTGAAGTGTCCAGTCTTGCCACATCTATAGCACTGATTACGGTTGTATAGCCTAACTTCTGGTGACTCCCGGAATCTCCCCGTGGCCTGAAGAACTTCGGCTAATTTCTTCAAAACACCGCCCATTTCAGTTAGTTCACAGCTGTTCGCCAAATTTTCTTCCTTGATGGATACGTCCCTGATTGCTGGCTTAGAGATGTTACAGGCCGCCTCGATTTCCAGAGCTCTACCCAAAACTTCACTGCTGTTATCAAATTTGGCTAGGCGTAGCATTTTCTGAGTTTCTGGATCTCTAATACCATCCACGAAATATTGGGCAGCAAGTTCCTCTTGAAATTCTTCTGTCGCTCCCGGGTAGGCCAATTGAATGAGACGTCTAATGTCTGCCTCAAATTCTTGCAGGTTTTCACCAGGCTTCTGATGTCGGGACTTAACTTGTGCCTGATAGAGCTGTCTTCTATGTTGGTCGCCAAATCGTCTCTCCAGGACAGCTACAAGTATGTCATATTTCCCTTGTTGGCTGATGGGAATGGTCTGCAGTAGTTCCAGGGCAGAACCACGAAGCGCTACCACTAGTGATGTAGCCATTTCTTCCAACCGTTGGCAACCGCAGCGGCTTCAAATTGTCTTTTGTACATAGTCCAGGATGTTTGACCGTCATAAGTTGAAGGTTTGATATGTTGTCCTGTGGCGAATACCCTCTCGGTGGATCCTTGATTTTTTAGTCTGGTAAATTCTGCTTGTAGATTCCTTATTTCTTGCTGTACGTTTCCTACTTCTTTTTGTACACTCCCAACTTCTTTTTGTACATGTCCAACTTCTTTTTGTACATTCCCAACTTCTTTTTGCACATTTCCAACCTCTTGTTGTATATTACCTACTACTTTTTCAAATTTCATTTGCCCGTCCAATATTTTCTGTAATTTTCCTTGCTCGCCTACAATTACATCAAGCATCCATTTCTGAAGCCGTTCCTGTTCTGCTTCCCTTTTGTCTTCTTGGTATTGCAAGATTTTCTGAAGCCGGTCCTGTTCTGCTTGCCTTTTGACTTCTTGGTCTTGCAAAATTTTCTGAAGCCGGTCCTGTTCTGCTTGTCTTTTACGTTCATCTTCTTCCCGATCCGATTGCCTTCTTCGTTCATCCTCTTCCCGATCCGCTTGCTTTTTATGCTTCTGCTTCTGAAGCCGGTCCTGTTCTATTTGTCTCTCAGCATTTAGATTTTCCATGAAATCGGCCAACATTTTATTAACTTGCTCCATTTCTGCCGTTTGTTGCCTTGTATTGACCATAGAATGTTATAAACTTTTACCAGAATCCACCAGTCAAACGGTCTCGTTGACGTACTTGTACCTCTTCTTTCCTCGAAAAATACTTCGCAAGTCCGGTCCCTTCGCAATCCGACTTCTGACACCAAATGTTACGTTTTTCCCGTGGGTTCTTAACAGAATTACAACTTTGCTAATTTCAACTAATACTCTCTTTATTCACTACCAGTGTATACAATTTAACACTCTATACTACTCTTATAACTTTACAACTAATATCGACACTCAATGATTAACTGAACTGAACTGAACTATCCAACTGACTAACCGACTGCCTAACATTCCCTTAGGTCTGCTTATATATAATCTTAAATCTATCACGAATATTCGGGAAGTATTCCGACGCCACTCTATATGATCTCGACGAGGCCATCGAGACAATTCCAGCGATCCTGAAACTTCGCGACCGGCCGGGCGATGAGTCAAACAGACAGGGAAGCGAGCGGCACGGCGGCGGCTAGTTTTATAGGGTAGCACAAAAACGTTCGGATGGTTGTTAGGCTAGCCGTAACAATATTTTAGTCCTCGTTCGCGTCTTTTACGTTTCTGAGAGTCTAATGTATTCAATCTCGATTTTTAGCCGATACATTTATCATAAAACAAAAATGTTGAAACAATTGCAGGGGCTATCGAGCCAGGAGGAGACAAGCTAACTGAAATATATAACACAAATTAACCAAAACTATCCGATACATGAAGTAATATCAATCTCAATTTATAACCGATATAACTACTAAAATGGTGACTGGTCTATAAGGGTAAAAATTCCCACGGCAAGCACAGGCAACCGCAGTATGCTTGAACTCCATGGGTATGTGGAGGGGAAAAAGCTGGGGACCTCGACATGCAACAGTTCTAAACCATGGCATATCATATACAACCAGCTATGAGAGTGAGCACAGATCTTGTGGTCAGACGTTATATTTTCGACAAACTCTTCAAAATCGAACTAGACTCAATAAATGATCTGTCACAAACTTATGACATCCACATCTACACGGACGGATCAAAAAGAACCTCAGGAGCTGGCGCAGGAATTTGTATATCCAAGCCCGACATTAGTCGACATACAAATGCAGATACCACTAGGTAATCTCAGCATTATATTCCAAGCGAAACTGTGTGGTTTAACGATGGGTGATGGGAAAGCCACGTAGAAGCAAATCACAAACAAAGATATACTGTTCGTCACGGATAGCAAGACAGTTGTACAAACACTCAACAAAATGGAGACCAGAAGCTTGATGGTCAAGGAGTGCATAAATTCACTAAACCAAATATCTGCAGAAAATAAAGTAACCATCGCTTGGAAAAAAGGGCACAATGTAGGCCTTGGTAATGAAGGAGCAGATACTCTTAACAAGAAAGCGTCTCGTAAAAAAACAACAATTGGTCCAGAACCAATACTACCACTCAATATGCACACTGTTCGCGAAGAAATTAAAAAAAAAAACAGCAATTCCAGAAAGGAGCACCAGGTGAAAAATGGCAGAAGTGCTTCGCAACTCCAAAGCAACAGTAACAGGTCCTGGTAAATGCAAAACTAGACATTTTCTAAAACTATTAAGGCAAAACTTGAAAATAATGACAGAAACACTTACCGGCGGTCATTGCAGACTAAATGACAATCTGCACAAGATAGGTGTCGTTGACGACTCCTTATGCAGAAAATGCCTAGAGAACGAAGAGACGGCAGAACACATTCTTTGCGACTGCCCCCCTTTTGCTAGACAAAGATATACTCACTTGAAGATGCAATGGCCAAGGATGGCCGACATAAATGCGATCCAAGCCGCATGCTAAGCTACATAAACACGGTAGGACTGCTGGATTTGTAAAACTTTTCTGGGCGCACAATGGGCCCGCTCAAGTGCGCAAGTGGCTCGCATATTTATGCCTCACCACCCCCTTCCTTATCCGTATCCGTATCCGTATTCCCAAGGCTGAATTTCCATCTTGTTTGAAACCCACCATCAACAAAAATAATAAAATTAGGATTTAGAGCCTCTGGAATTTGTCCGCTAGATTGTAACGAAATAATAACTACTTCGTTACATGTTTTTTTATATTTTGAGATTTTTTCTGACAAAGTGATTTTTATTCAAATTTTTACATACTGCTGATTTCTGCAATCGGATAAAAGTTTAAATCATTTATACTATTAAAACTGTACGGGTAGTATATCTACATCGTTTTCTTTAACAAGAATATTTTAATGTTCCCCCCTTTGGATAGAGGGCGATAATGATTCTAATATGTGATGAGTCGTCTCCCTTCTATTCGGCGCGGTTCCAACAGGTATTGGAATCGAACGGCCAGTTTTTGTCTTGAATCTACCGTCGAGGGGAGCATAAAGGGGGATTCATAAACTTGACGGTGAGTATTCCGTTTGCCAACGGGATTGACGTTTACCGACTGCCGGTCGTAGCCACAAAAATTTGCCTTTCATAAACTTGCCGTTGCACCACTCGTCCGTCAAAAACGTAAACAAATCTTAACCTATAAATTTGGCCTAATAATTGTTATTGTTACCAGGTACTCAAATCACAAATTGTATTTAGAATGGAGAACTATGATGGCCAGAAATATTTATTAGGTGCATTAGGACTTATTTTTTGTTCCTATGCAGTCCTTAGAATGCGTCAAAAGAAGGCTACGCCAAGATTCAAAGTTAGACCTATCAATAGAGCGAGAAAATTATCTGGAAACTACCAGTATTATAAAAAAAATGAAAACATGGGATGCTGACCAGTATTTTAATATACGAGAATGACAGTCCCCATTTTTCAGAAATTATTAACAAAAGTACAAGGAAGAATACATAAGCAGTACAGATCCGATGGTATCTGATCTGAAGAACGGCTGGTTTTAACTCTACAGTAAGGTAATTATTTAATGAAAATAGGTGAAAACCTTCAAATAAAATTTTGTTTCAGATATTTGTCGCAAGGGTATAGCATGCAAGCTCTAGCATGGACGTTCCATATAGGACTTTCAACGGTTCATTCAATCATTCACGAAACCTGTGCAGTTCTGTGGAATGTTCTAAGTCCCGAATATCTTAAAACTCCCGAGTCTGCAGAAGAGTGGTTCAGTATTTCCCAAGGATTTCAGAAGAGATGGAATTTCCCTCATTGCTTGGGAAGTATTGATGGAAAGCATGTAAATATACAGGCTCCACCGAAAAGTGGCTCCTTGTTTTTTAATTATAAGAAGACTTTCAGTATAGTGTTGTTGGCATCATGTGACGACAAATACAAATTTACATCGGTTGATATTGGGGGATATGGGTCACAAAGTGATGGTGGAGTGTTGCGACACAATGTATTCGGGCAAAGGCTGGACAACGATGATTTGAACATACCTTTAGAAGAACCCTTACCAGGAACAAAATTTGTTCCTGGCCATTGGAATATTTAAAATTCGAATGCCCTATTTTTTTGTAGGCGATGAAGCTTATCCTCTAAAAAAAACATCATGAGGCCTTACCCGGGAAAGGGTTTAACAGATCA
>MU192077.1:0-18212 GCA_016904865.1 Pissodes strobi
ATACGTGAGAAACCGAAACTAGTGTGTCTCAATTTGTTTCTCACAAATATTAATTTTATGCCTTCGCAATTTTCTAGAATTACTAAAAGATTTTTCACATAACGTACATTTGTAAGGTTTGTCTCCTGTGTGAATATTCATATGATTCTTTAGCCCATCAGGACGAACAAAAGTTTTGTCACACAATGAACATTTGTATGGTTTCTCACCAGTGTGGTAATTCATATGGTGCTTGAATAGATCAGCACGAAAAAATGTTTTATTACATAAGGTACATTCGAAAGCTTTCTTCCCATCATGGTTATTTATATGGCTCTTTAATACATCAGGATGAAAAAAAGCTTTGTCACACATTGTACATTTGTAAGGTTTATTTCCAGTGTGAAGATTTTTATGGTACTCTAATGCATTAGGATAACGAAAAGCTCTTTCACACAGTGTACATTTGAAACGCTTCTTTCCGGTGTGATAATTTATATGTTTCCTTAATAAATCAGGACGAAAAAAAGCCTTATCACATAGTGTACATTTATATGGTTTATCTCCCATATGTTGATTAACATGGTACTTCAACAAACTAGGATAACGAAAGGTTTTATCACACAGTGAACATTTGTGAGGTTTTTCTTCATTATGGTCATTGAATGAATCACAATGACTACAATCCCTATCGCATAATATACATTTTAATGGTTTATCTACAGGGTGCTGATTTGCATGTCTCTTCAATGAATCGGGATGTTTAAAAGCCTTATCACATATTGCGCACTTGTAAGGGCTCTCTCCAGTATGTTGATTTATATGGTATATTAATCTATATTTTTTCGTAAATTTCTTCTGACAATGGTAACATTCGAAAGTTTTTGGAGCAAGTTGTGTCTTCAGGTGATTTGCATGCAATTTATCACACTCCAAATAATTACGGCCTTCAGCATTTTCCTTCTGCTTTTCTAAATCCTCACAATTAGGTAATTCTTCCTTATTTACGATATTGGGAATTATTTCTTCTGTTTTGAATTGAATTTCTTCATAATATTCTGGAAAAACGGCCATTTCATCAACTAAATCAATATCCTCCTGTTTGATATATTCGTAGGCTTCTGCTGTCATAATCCTAAAATATAATATATTTAATGCCAAAATTGTACTGTAAGACCTGCACATAAAAAGTGACATATTACGATATACAACTAAATAGAAAATTTATTTGAAAATAGAACAATCTTTGAATTGTTTTATTCAAACACTTTCTATGTGCTAAGAAAGTTTCGTAATAAAATAAGCATCTCAAATTTCGGGTACTTATGAAAATGATATTTGTAAGTTGGGATAAAAATATTTGAATAATATCTTAGTGTAATTCTTTTTATTATTAAATAATTCGTTAGAAAAGCAAATTATTTAAAATTGAAATGCAAATTATATACAGGACGATTAAAACGAAATATTTTGATCTGGAAAAAATGTGGTAATAAATAAAATGAATTCTCAATTAATACCTATGTGTATGTACAGGTTTTTTATATTTTGCCCCACACATAAAGAGGTAATTACAGGTGCTACAAAAATATTAAATATAAAGGGGTCACATATTATTATCTTCTAAAAATATCGCGAAAAATAAATGAGCATCGTAAACGTCAAATTTTGGCATATGTTTTGTTATATAAATAATATTTTTATTATATTGTTAGATTTTTCGGAAAAATTTAGAGATATTTTATGTATGACAATCTCTTATTTTTTTGGAAATATTGACAGATCAAAGTCCAAATTTTAAACTTTTTTAGATTTTCATAATCTAAAGTCTGTCACCAACTTTAGATTTAGCCGGAAGTTCGAATATTCCGTATTTTGGAAACTTACCGTTAGTCCGGAAGGTGATGACAGAAAATTGAATATGAAAACCTAAGATAGGAAAGCGCAAAACGGTTTCGTACTGAATCAAGCCGTTTAGATTCTATAACTGTCAAAGTTGCAAACGATTAATTACATTTTCCACTATCAACATTATACATAAACTATGGCTATAATTTGCCGTAAAATCAAAAAATGTAATAATATATAAAAAACAAAAAACGAAACGTATGTTAAAATATAACGTTTAATATGCTTATTTAATTTTCGCGATATATGAAAACCCTACATCTTTTGTATTTAGCATTGTTTTCAGCAAATAAAAACCCTACACTTCCTGTCCTGCCGTTGAAGGACGAGCACGTTGGAAACGGATTACAGAATTCGGCACGGGTAGTGGCAGCTCATTGCTTAGAAAACGTGCTCTAATCGTTCGGAGGGAGTCTGGAAAGTCGTGCCGACTGAAAGGTAAGGGGTGGGTCGCGTAGTAAAGGGTGATTCCTACTAGGACTTCGGGGTTTATTTCCGTACCCTGTAGCGTAACCTGTGGGTGGTCGGGGTATATTCTGCGGGGATCTGGAGTCTCTGACAGAAAGTGGTTTATAACTACAGTGTGCGAAGCCTCCTTGCATAGGAACTCAATGCTGCAATTCATTTGCTTATATTTGTGTAAAAGTCGGGAATCACCAGGGGCATACGCCCGTCATACTGGAGGTTCACCGAATATAAGGCCCCTCAAACTGGAAAAACGTGTAACACAAGCAGAATGGAAGCTCTGCCTCTGTCTAAGCGCCGGATGAGGGGTGTGCTGGCAATTGCCTCGTAGCAAAGCCATAAATCAAACAAGTTAAGTTAAAAATCCTATAAAGCGACGGATTGAACTGAATTCACGACCACGATCAAGAACTACAGAAGAAAATAGAAAAAGGAAGCAAACTGTTAAAAAGGAATATGAAAAGCACAAACATCAAAGCTGGAAGGAAGATCGAAGGCAAAAAACAGAACGTTGGACAGTTTTTACAACAATTTGGGCTTAAAAATGCATGCGGATATATCAGTATCCAATATTAGATTTTCTTATATTATTATTTAAGTGCCTTTAATATTTCTTTATGGTTTTGTATTATGAGCATCCATTGATATAAACATTAATCGAGTGTGACATCTACAACAAAGCTCGAACACAATACACAGTAACTTAAAAAGTAGAATTAATGCAGCTTTTAAGATACACTATAACCCAAACTTCGTTACGCTAAATAGTCTTTATCAAACCATGAATCTTTTGGTGCATTTCTAAAAGGTCTATATTGCATTGAAAGGGTCTGTTTATATTGAATTCCATATGAACTCGGAAACTGGAATCAGATAGTAATAATTTGTTACAGATGATGTATTTATGTAATCTACTAGTATGTTTATCTTGGTGATATTTTAATCTTGAAGGATAGGAAAAGCTCTTATCACAGAACTTGCAGTCGTACTTTTCTCTCCAGTGTGTTGATTCTTATGTAACGTTAACGCACTGCTTTTATACTTCTTACGACAAATGTCACATTCGAAGAAGACATGCCGTTGCTCATGTCTATCTAAATGCCTCTTAAAGCTCTATTGTAATAAATAGGTTTTTACCGCAAATATGACATTTATAGCATCCTTGAACTGTATTACTGTAGCTTTGGTGTGCTTTCAGTATATATCTAGGATCGATGATGTCTTTCAATGACCGACACGCAACTTTTCTATCACAAACGTTCTTTAATATGATTTTTATTTCTTCTTCAGAAATAAAATATTCTTACACATCGATTTCTTCCTTGATGTTTTCAACTGAACTGTTATTTCAAAAACAAATGACTTTTAAAATTAATAAAACCTTCTAATATAAAATTTCATATTTGGATAACTGTCTAATGGTGTAATCGACATAAAATTTATCATACACAGAAGGAATCTCATGAACGAATTTTTTTTCTACGCTGTTATATTGTTACGGGTGGAAATTCTTTTTATTTATAAAAGTCATTATAGTATAGGAAGGTATATCGCTTGGATAACCATCTCTACTATTTCTCGATAAGGCCGAACCTGACTAGTTTTTGACAGCAGCAGGTAAATTGTCTTTTAAGGTATTTAGATTAATGACAATCGAACAATTTTGACGTATTTACAGAATTTTCTATTTATTAATCTAGAAGGATGGGAAAGACATGAGAATAAGTTGCTGTTGATTTACGTCGTCAATTGTTTCTTCAGTGGCCAAAAAGTTTTTTCCTGGAGCAATGAAGTAGCTCCCTGAGAGTATTTTTCATTTCGAGATGAAATAGGTTGTATGTCGATTCAAACTTTCGGGAGACGAGGGAGGTTGTTACAGTAGAAAATATTGAATTCTGCCAACGGCCATAATGGCGATTATCCCATACTTTCTATAAGCTATCCAGGAGGGTTTTGGTGAACCCCAGTTATGGGTAAGTTGTTTTAGGTTCTTTGTGAATGTAAAATTCCAATTAGTTTCTAGAGCCGAGTTCGGCATTCGTTTAAAATGTTAATATTTCATATAAAGTTGTTTTGATAAATTAATTTCTGTTTTAAGGTGCTAATTTCGGATTCCCCGTAGGGTAGTATAGGACCATTTGGAACCTTACAAACTAGGCTACTAGTTTTTTTTCTTGGAAGACAGCAGATTATGTTGGATGTCATATTAAGGACCATTTTCTAGCTGGTTGGTTGACAGTGATAAGTCCGGGGACAGTTTTTAGAAGTCGATGAATGATCTAGACTGCCAATTTGACAAGAGGGTGTGTTTAGTTAATCAGTAGTCTGTGGCATTACGAAATTTCACTACGGGGTAGCTGGTTCTCTCGTCCTAGGGATTTTTTTTTGATAAGGCTAGAGGAGCTCACTTTTTTTAAATAAAAAAAGTATTGGCCTGATTTCTGATGTTATTTTATTTGAATGAGAGAATCTAGAACTTGTCTGTAACAGAGCACAGGTAACGTAGAATACGACAGGTAATTATTTTCATATACGATATTGAAATTTGAACTTCATTTTTTATTTTTTTTAACTGTGTCCGTAACAATCACGATAGGTCTTTGCCAACAAAACTAAACTTTGTGGCGTCCAACATCGACTTTGACTTTAACCTATCTTGATTTATTTTTATATCCTCGTACACCATTTGCAACTTGTTTAGTGGAGAAAGATAAACATCGGACCAACCTAAGCTGAGCTAGTGTAGGTGATTTTCAGACGGTGCTGGAAGAAGAAATTTGGTACAGTCCTGGGTAAGTGCTGACTGATAAGAAGTCTAGTTGTGTCCCTACGTCAGTGTATTTTATCCGATTGTAATATTTTTATCTCTTAATTTTTAATTTGTTAACAAATTGTCGTCCAGCTGAGAATTAATATTAGTTAACAATTTCGCGTCCAAGTTTAGAACAGAATTTAGATTATAACAATATGTTTGTTAGCTGATAACCTTATGAAGGTATAAAGCCGTCAGCAAAAATATTATTTTCCTTTCGTCATAAATACGATTGCTCAAGTCTAATATTAATCAGTTGTTTGAGTAAAAATATTTTTAACCCGTTTCATATGTTATGATCAAAAAGAGTCTTCTAAGACTATGTTGGGGTTTGGAACCTTCGGCAACATGCACTAAAACGGAGTTTTATCCAGAATACCGAAACAGAATTATTGCACTCGACATCAGGAAATGATTAAAAACTGTTTTTAATCATCTCCTGATGATTCTAACATGGTTAGCGAAACGCGCGTGGATTGCAATCAGCCCCGTCTCCAGGCTTTAGGCCGCCCGAGGCGAGCAGGATTTGGCCGCCCCTTATAACAGAACAATTAAGGAGTCAATAATGACATATCCGGCAAATAGGCGGCCGCGCGGTTTTTTGACCGGTAGGTTCCGATATAGGGAGATGACCTGCAGAGCCTATATTGTCATGGTAGATGTACCACGTGGAAGCTACCTGGAATTAAATCGGGGATACCGGGCTCGATTTTAAGGGGGATTTTGGGGGGCTATGGAAATTGCGTGCTTTTTCGTGATGTCAGGCTAAACGGGAGCTTGGAGTAAAATTTTGCCGCGACCAAACTCCGCACGGCGGAGTCGGGGTTGGCTGGTTAGTGGGTACCCCCCTTCACGCCCATTTCCCGAATTTTTATCGAGAAGTGGGTGAAATCACAAAACACGTTTTTTTCAAATTCAAATTCAAATTCAAAATGTCTATATTAATAAAAAAATGTCACAACACAGATGAACATATATAGTACAATTGATAATAATAGCGTCGCAGGAAGTATACATAAATGGTTAAAATGAACATTAAGAGTGTAACAGTTCGATTTTGCCAATTTTAAAATTTCATTTATATGCCGCATTTAGGGAAAAATTATGCTGTATTTTGCACTTATTGGTTTATTAATTCTGAATTTAATAATTCGCTTGAAATGCCTCTTTTCTCAATGTAAAATTACCTATATTTTAAGTATAGATTAGCTATATATTCGTATTAGCTTTTAGAATCCATTGTGATTATCTATTTTAGTTGATAAGCGATGTATGTACCTTATTATTAAGTTAACTTGGCTTGATTTGCATTATATTATCGTAAACAGCCAGCGAATCGATTTATATTTTTAAAAAATTCAGTTAGCCTGCAAATACGTTGCATTTGACTTATTGAACCATAATTTAATCTCAGTTTGAATATTCTATTACCTTTTGAGAACCCTAGGCTGATGTTCCGGAGATCGTTTTTGGACCTCTGCTTTAAATATATTTCTCGTTCGGTACAGCTGACCAGTTTTTTGTAAGGTTTTTGCCAAATAATAGGAATGGGCTACGTATCGCGCGTTTTTCATTCTCGATTTAGATTTTTGAAGGTTTATTATTTCTGTTAGAGCATTTCCTGGCCTTTCTGGAAGAATGTAATTTTGGCTCACTATTCGTGGCTTCCGCCGTCATTTATCATCATAATAGGCGAGAATTGGGGCGTTTATTTTCTTAGAGTTATTCCTTGTATCGAGTCACTCGCCAAGTTTTCAGCCCATTACTACTTGTGTCGCAGTCAGTATTTAATTTAGGGCAAATTGACGGAAGACGGAAGGTTGGAGAACAAGCGTCTGTAGACCCGATATAATTTTCGATACCGACTCCAGCGCCATCTAGTGCAGATGGCGTTGACTCAAGCGATTGCATTCGCGCTATGTCATCGTGATGCAATCGATTTGCATATAAGGCGTGGTAGTCCAGAGGACTAGATGGTTGGGTCTGAACTCGGCAGCGGCATTTATCGGCGTCGGCGGCTCGGGTTCAAACCCCGCTGTTTTCTTTTTATTTTTTTTTAAGGTTAAGTTTCTAAACAGTTTTTTTCTTGATTTTGGGTATGTCTTGGGTTAGTTTGGGTTAGCACCTGGTTAGTTTCCTTTTCTTGAGCCCCCGTAGCGAGCGCAGCGAGCGGAGGGCCATGCGAAAAGTGATATTACTTATTGTAATACGTGCCCGTACTTTGGATGCACTTTTTCCAAAATATGTCGCTTTATTTAACTAAAAACCAGGATATATTTAATAAAAGCCGTATTATAGTCGATATACAGTAGCTTGCATGTGTCTCCGCGAATACATTCACAAAGAATCCCCCTTCTTTGTGAATATATTCCACGCAAGGCCAGCCTATGTAGTATAGGTGGCCTTTGGTATCGACAATTTGGTCGGGTCGCTAGACTCTTGTGGTTGGAGAGGTCTCTTTGCTAAGTTTGCTCGCCTGGGAAACGTTTGCCAGTATAGCGAGAAATTGCACGTTTTGCGTATTGTGAAATAATACAACCCTTTTGAGGGGATTTATCGTGCGTTTCTGTTTGTGTTTCGACACGACCGATTATTCGGGCTCTACAAGCTGTACTAGGTAAGCATTTTCTCTGGATTCCTTTTTCTGTGGCCTATGAAGCACGTGACCGCCTTTGCTAAATTTTTTTTATTTCCATTATTTATAGCGGCTTCCACGTTCGTCCCATAAGACCGAGACCGTCGAATCTCCTCTAATATACCCTCAAGTCCGAATCTGAGGTAAATATCGCTACCATTTTTGCCTAAATTAATGTAATTGATTGCTTATCTACCTTTTATTTTTTTTTGTGCACATAACGCCATTTGCTTTTCCCATGTGTTATCTTATCTACTCCATTTTATCTGATCCGAATTTTTATTTTAATGCAACTTTAATTTTGATCATATGGGGAAGTTTATATATTCTTTTAGGGGTGATTCATATCTATCTTTTTATATTCAAGTTACCTGAACCTTAATATCTCTTTTATTTGCTTTATTGCGCTGTAAGTCCATGGGTTTTTTTTGTCTCGGAAAATTTGTTTTATAAAGAAGATGTATTTATGCAAAGAGGAAGGGGGTCTCTGATTTTTTTATTAAAGCAAGGGGGTCTATGATTTTTATTAAAGTAAGGGGGCTTCATTTAATGCGTACTGGATTATTTCAGGGTCCTTCTGCTGGGCAGAAGTTTACGGGATGAACCAATTTCTTCTGCTGGGCTAGAACTTCTTCTGCTGGGCCAGAGTTTATTTGGAGGACTGCAATTTCTTCTGCTGGGTCAGAACTTCTTCTGCTGGGCCAGGTTTACTTGATGAACCAATTTCTTCTGCTGGCCCAGAACTTCTGTTAAAGAACTGCTGTGGTTCCCGCACTAGAGTCCATCGACAGAGTTCGACGACGGGATTTGGGTATACGTTTTATGTTTCATTGTGTCTTATGTTTAATCTTCGTTTACTTTTATTGATATAAAGCAAACATTGAATTGAGGTAGCTCATTGATTTTAATTAATTTAATTTACATTTATTCACTGGTTTATCAGACCAGTTAATCAAATTGCTTTGATTTGTTTTCTCATTTTAAAAGATAAGTGCTGGCTGGATAACTTCATTCTTTTCATTAATTTTTCATTTCATTAATTAGTCGGCAGATATAACTGCTCTGAATTTTATCTTTTTATCATATGAATCAAGCTAACCATATTTTTAATCTGGTCTGGTGCTTTTATTAACTTCTCAAGTTTTTTTGATCTAATCATTGTGTCCGCTCATTGCGGCATATTATCACCATCAGTGCAGCTATTAGCGCACGCTTACCTAGTTGTAAGAAGCTTATAGTCTGCGTCAAGTGATCACTTTGATAAGTAGTTTAGTGCATTTAGTGATAAGGCATATAGAACCGAGGTTTTCCAACTGAATTGGTCTCTGTACGTACAATCTTCATATTGTACTCTGTTTATTTTATTAAATTACTTTAAGTCATTTAACATTCTTTTGTCTACTCAACCACATTTTACTATAACCATTTTCTGCAGATAGATTGTTGCTGTGTTTGCAAAAAAAATAGATTTAGTAGCAAATATAGTGTCCATTAAATTTTTAGATTGTGTTTTCTTGATAGATTAAGTTGGTTGATTATAGTGCCATAATTATTCTCATTTTTTTTGATAGTTCGAAATTAGGAACCGGTTAATTTTATGAGCGAATCTAGCCACTCGGTACAACCCCTGCCGAGCTTTTTCCGTTTAGCTGGCTAGAACGGGTGGCGCTCAAACGACCCCACGACAGGGGCCGCTTTGTAACGCGACTCTCCGGGGCTAGGTTCATTTTTTTTAATTAATTGGGAAAAAAATCATTGGGGTTCAATTATAAAAAAAACGTGTTGCAAGAGTACAAAAATAACACAATTTGTTTAAAACCTATAATTTAGAAATTCTTGAACTGTATAGGGTTCAATTCTCAATATAATATCTTTAATACCACTCTTAAAACTATTGAAATTCTTGTCCAGCTTAATACAAACAGGCAGAGCATTAAAAAACTTCATACAGGAATAGGTTGGTCCCTTTTCAGTAGCTGTCAATCGATGTGGAGGGAAATTTAGTCCCACATACCTAGTGGGTATATTGGTTTGTGACTCAACTTTTCCCCGTGTTTGAAGAAAAACAGCAGACATTCACATATGTACAGACCGGCAAGCGTTAAGAAACCCAAGTTCCTGAAACTTCCCCTACATGAATCCCTTATTCCCAAGTTGAGCAGTGTTCTTATTGCTCGTTTTTGTGCCACAAAGGCCCTTTCGGCATCTCTACTTCCCCCCAAAAGATGATGCCATATTTGAGGGTGGAGTAAATGTTGGCATAGTACACCATTTTAAGGTGGTCAATATTAAGATATCATGACAGTATCCTTAGGGAGTAGCATGCCTAACTGACCTTTCGACTCACATTGTTCAGCTGTACCACCCAGTCAAAATTTTGGTCTATATATGCCCAGAAACTTTGTGTGCGTGGACAAAACGTGAGGAA
Source organism: Pissodes strobi (assembly GCA_016904865.1). Lineage (NCBI taxonomy): Eukaryota > Metazoa > Arthropoda > Insecta > Coleoptera > Curculionidae > Pissodes > Pissodes strobi. Next base: position 10,228 of record MU192077.1, read on the forward strand.
CATTATCTGTCAAGGAGATTATATCTGGGATGTCATTGTTCTTCCTTTTGGTGCGAAAACAGACAATGTTAGTCTTGCTGAAATTTAGAACCAACCTATTTCTAGAGAACCAGTCCTGGGCTGCTATTAATCGTGCAGAGGAGATATCGAAAAGCTCGGAAAGCTTTTTTCCTTTGCTAGGTCATTTACATATATAATGAAAATTAGAGGACCCGGGACTCCGTCTTGAGCAATGCCAAGGAGAAGCCGCAACCCCTCAGGTGTTTCTGGCCTTTGGACTCAATGAGGACCCTCTGTTTCCGGTCTGAAAGATATGAGCGAATCCATTCTAAAGCTGGCCCTCGGATCCCATACTTCTCCAAATCATCAGCCAGAACTCTATGGTCAAGGCTGTCAAATGCCTTGGACAAATCCAAGAACAAGCCAAGTGACAACCTTCCCTCCTCAAAACCCCCCAGAATTCTTTCAACAAAGTCATAAATTGACGTTTCGACCGACCTGCCCCTCAGAATTCCATGTTGTGTATCACTTATCAGCCCTTCCGAACAGAGGAAGCCCATAAGCCAAGTGCACATGGCCACCTCAAACACCTTTGAAAATATAGACACATGGTTAGCGAAACGCGCGTGGATTGCAAATGCAATAATTCTGTTTCGGTATTGTGGATAAAACTCCGTTTTAGTTTTAGTCTACTAAGAAGTAGATTTTTTTTAATCATCCTCGGGAGAGTTGGGTAAGATTCGTTTTCTTCAGGAATCTAATCCAAATACGTATTTATTTTTCAGAATTTCAAATCGGGATCAGATACTTTTTGAAATAGAATTCTTCAGCTCTGAACTCGTCGGACCATTCTAATAGGTTCCGGCTTCGATTTCTTTGTGAAGAGAGTTGATTCGCAAACGAGTACCAAATTCTTACAAATTGTATATAAACTCCAATAATACCCCTACCATCATTAGGACTTGTTGAATTATTGTTTTCGTTTGTGACCATAGTGAATGTTCCCAAAACTATGTCCTAACCTAACCAGCAAAAAAAATACATTTTCGACGTTGCGAAGGAAAATATTCAAAAAATAAAAATTTATGATTTAAATTATTTCTATTTTTTGTCTTTTTTTCATAATTCTTGCCTCCAAATATCTTCCATGAATTAAAATATGTTAACTTGTTAATTAAAATTATGCAAAAATAGATCCAACTTCTTCTCGTTTTTATAAAATTCAATATAGATTTGGTGGCAATAATATAAATATTGCACACATACCTTATTAATATAGCGATTCATCACCACAAAAACGTTGTATGCTTAAGTGAAATAAAAACTTTAAAATGTGAGCATTTACTCCAGATTATTTCAGTAATAAAATAATGGCGAAAAGTTTAAATTCAACTAGCTCCCCCTATCTCCATCATTTCTAACGTGTCTTCTTGGTACGATGTTTTACATAGATTGCCATCAAGTAAACAACTCTTCTATAAAAAAATTGTTCTTCGAGAAAAAAAAAAATCCTACATTTCCTTGACCTACAAATTGATGTTTTTACATTTCCCCTCAAAAGCCCATTTTCTCGACATTTTTGGAAACAGAAGCATTTAGAGTGTTTCTCTCCTCTAAATTTCCTATCGAACGACTAGAATGACTCATAGCGACCACGTTTGCAAAAATATACATGCCCAAAAAATACTTACTCCCCATTTTCCGATTCCCGCCAATGTCAATAAGTTCAGACTGTCAAAAGGAACCTGACCAGAAAATTTCATCAATGTAATTAATCTTTTCGACAGTTATGGTGTATCAAATTAAAATTTTGAAAATTTGCGCATAGGACGTAATAACTCGGCACGGAAAATCGGATCGCCAAAAACAAACGATGGTCGGCTGTCTGGAAGTGTTGCCTAAAAACGTGCCAAGTTAATCAAACCTAACCCAAACTAACCAAGAACTAATTATTATAATAATAAACTAAAAAAAATAAGCTAATTTTTTATTATGAAAAATCCACTAAGTGACAATTTTGATACAAATCATAAAAATATGTAAAATAAAAATCTGTTGAAGTCAAACAAAACTAGTAATTAATTGACAATTGACTAATAAAATGAGGTTTTCACAAACACATTAACCCGCCTGCCAAAAACGGAAAAATTTTCAAGCGGTCTTAACTTATGTCGAAATTTAAGCGATTTTCTATAGCAACTTGCTGGGCATCAGCATAGAAAACAACATGTTTTGGTGTAATCACGTCACCAAAATCGCCACGGCAGCAGCACAAAAGCTAGGAGCACTCCATAGAGCAAAAAGCTATATACACCTCATCAGCTCTTACTGCTCTATAAGGCCCAGATAAGACCATCTCTGGAATACTGTTCTCATGTATGGAGATCGGCACCCAAACACTTGCTCAAGATAATAGATTTCATAAAGAGGAGAGCAGTTCGTCTTGTGGAGGATTCAGAGTTGACTAACAACCTTGATAGCCTCGAACATCGAAGAAAAGTGGCAGACCTCTCTCTTTACTATCGATACTACTACGAAAGGTGCTCGAACGAGCTGGCACTTATGATTCCGCCCAGAGTTGTGCCAAACAGAAACATCCTTCAGTCACAAGCTACTCATCAACATATGAGTCAGTTGCAAACACCTAGACCGTCGCTGTTGCGGGACTCCTTTGTCTGGAAGATTGCCTCGGAATGAAATTCCGAGTATTATCTTTCCCGTAAACTACAACCTACAGCACTTCAAGTCCAACGTCCATCATCATCTCCGCACTCGCACCACTCGTTGAGTGGTACAGGACTTTCCTTTTGTGGAAATTGATATTTAAGTTACTAGGCCAAACTAAGTTCATTTTCCATCTAAATTTAGCTAGATATAGATGTATTGGTAGTTGCCTTTTCAATAACACTTAAAAGAACTGTTATATGATTTATGCCAGTAATTATTCATATAAAAGCTATTTAAGCAAAAACGAACTTCAGACAGTGAAAAGTCTATAAGTGACCTATATGAAGAAGTATATGAGTCACTTACAGGCTAATCCTTCATTGCGATCAGTGACTACTGCTCAAGAGTATATGCACAAAACGTTCTTAGGCAAAAACAAAGATGAGTTTACCTCAGCCTTCAGGCAAATTCTCAGAAGGCTGATATTTTTAGTGATTTTTCTGATGCTCAGGTACTCATTTCACCCTTTCTGTGTAAAATAATTAAATTTGTAGAGAACAAAGATAAAACGAAATCAATTTAACCGTGTCATGGCCTTAGCTAGAAATTATGTATTGATTTGCAACTTTTGCTTCCATTCAGTGTAGATTACCATAAGCGCTTTCTAGAAGCTCAGAATGTATCTTCAGCATCAGAATTATGTAACGATGAGGATACAAATATTGTTCATATTGACGAAAATCGTTCAAGTTATTATTAACATTTCTGTAGTATTTTTAAAATAAACAAATGGCAATACTATGTGGTCTTTTATTTATTTATTTATTTATTTTTGCAAAAACTGTACAAAAACTAGGCAATTCCATTTTCTAACTTGGTGCCTACAATTTTTAAGTAGACTTATCTGTGATAATTTGCACATAATTGCCCCAAAAAAATAACAAAGTATACTTGTCTTTACACTTGGCCAGTTTTAAGTTTTCCTGGATATTTTATAATAGTAAACACCCGGTTATTGCAGTAGTTTATCCCTATGGTAAATTAGGTGATAGGCTATGTTATCTATTTAAGTAGAGTCGTGTTGAAATTACTTTTCAATCGCGTGAGATATAACGTGCTTTATCATGAGTGGTCGTAGGAATACTTATTTATACTATAAGGGATGTAAGTGACATTATTTACTAGTCGAGGACGGGTTTGTGCCCGAGCGATAGCGAGGGCTCACAATATACTTCAAGACTATTAAATGTACTTACATCCCGTGGAGTATATAAGATTTTTAGGCCGATTCTGATTTGCGCTACAGTCAGCTCGGCGATGCAGCGCGACGCAGCGGTGCAGACTGTCGTAACGTTGGTAGCTATTCTCATTAAACGCGACAGTGCGCGGCAGCAACGCTACCTACATGTTATTGAAACCCATCCCCAGTTCACATTTTGTCGTCTTCAAGTGAAAAATGATTGATTTCTAAAATATCCAGTTCATCGAGTACTGATGATGATGTATTTGCGTTAGTTAGTATCACGAATATGCAAAAAGAGAAATATGCAAAAGACAAAAATTGCAAAGAAAATATTGGGTACCCGATATATTTAGATCAAGATTGCAAGAAGGAGAATTCCATATTCTCTATAGAACATTACAAGGGGATGAACGCCACTTTCTTGTTGACTTGGCTGCTTACCCGCTTCTGGTTTTGGCGTTTTTTATGGTTCGCTGAAATCCGTCTCTTAAATTTTTCCATTTAGTTTTACACTTTTCAGCTAAAATAATTAAAAAAAACCTAAAAGCCTAATAGTAATAAAAAGTTAATTGTTCATGAATATTCGTTATTTTGATTAAATTCAGCTTTTTATATCTAGTAGGCACCCTAGATGCATTTGCCACATATTTATATAGTTACGTTCTTTCAGGTATCTGGCAACTGGGGCAGATTTTCAAACACTATCTTTTAATTTTTGATTGGGCCATTCTAATGTACACGAAATAGTTCATGCGACAAGTAAACTTATTTAGGCAATTTTATCAAAAATTGTTATGCCGCAGACAGCACCTGAATCATTGCAAAAGGGAGCACAAGATTTTGGCATTATTTGGAATTTTCCTCACTGTGTAGCAGCTATCGATGGAAAGCATATGATTATTCAAGCACCCAAAAACTCTGGATCTTTATATTTTAATTATAAAAAGACGTATTCCATTGTTTTACTAGCTTTAGTAGACGCAAATTATAAATTTATTGCTGTCGATGTTGGATCCTATGGCAAAAATAGCGATGGTGGTATTTTTACTAATTCCACTATGGGAAAAGCATTAAATAACAATACTTTTGGTATTCCAGCGGATAGGAGTATTAATGAAAATTCAGGAACTTTACTCCACGTCATAGTTGGAGACGAAGCATTTCCCTTAAGGACCTATCTGATGCGTTTCTATTTGGGACGGAACTTGCCAGAGGATAGCGAACTTTTAATTTTAAGCTTTCAAGAGCTCGGAGAATGCCTTTGGTATCTTTTGCTAAAAATTTAAACTATTCTCAGTAAGATCCAGGTCAGTCCAAGCAATGCAGATTCAATTATTCTAGCAGCCTTGTGCCTACATAAATTTCTCCGAAATCATAACATCTATTTGAGCACTCTAGAGTGTGAAAAGAAGCAAAATGAATCTCCGATTTTGGTTGAAGTGCCTCATGTTTCTGGAAGACTTTCCGCTGATGCAGTTAAAGTTCGGGAAATTTTAAAGATTATTTTTGTTCACTAAGTGGTTCTGTTCCTTGGCAAACTGCCCGCGTTAATGAAGGTATCCAAGAGGACAACTGAGGACACAACAAGTAATTCTGTATTATTTTAAATACGTATTTTATATAGGGTGTTTAATTAATTCTTATTAGGAAAACTTAAAATTACCTATTACTCTTTTGGTTATTGTAATATCTACGTTTTTTTTTAAATATGGGTAGGTCGAACCAAATATTTTCCATTATTTGAGCAAATAAATAAGATTAACAATAACAATACTTCCGAGTTTCATTTAATTTTAAGGCAATTTCCCTCCAGATATTGTCTTTCCTTTGCTGATCTGCCTTTTCGTCATCCGTAATACCACTCAATTAAAAAAAAAACACTATGTAGGTATACCGTAGAAAATCAGATCGTATACTAAAAGACACAGCGCGACAAACTAGAAAACAACGCACACGAACAAATATCATCGTTGCCGCACGACGAAGCGACGCGTCGGAACGTGTCCTGCAGCGCAATTGTGAACGCATTCATCTAAAACAATGAAATATTTATCTAGCGACAATTTGTAGCGTAGTATCGCGTCGCGTCGCCGAGCTGACTGTAGCGTAAATGAGAAACGACCTAACCCAAACTAACCTCTCCTCCCTGGCCAATTTCTATAGCGACATAGACATTCTTATTTTATCAATAACGTCAAGCTGACAGTTTTAATTAAAAAATGTGAAAAATTTAAATTATTATTGATTTGTATATAGCCAAATGGACATAGAAGAATCAGCAAATATCGCTTGTCTGTCGCTGCTGGCAGAAAAATCGAGGAAGAGGTATGAAGCAACGTATCAATACTTCAAGAAATGGTGCCAAACAAAGACTGCTACTGTAGTTGGCATACTTTCACGAAAAATCTGCTGCATTAAAGTCTCCATCAAGCTTTTGGTCTGAATATTCCATGTTGAAGTCCATCCTTTTCATAGAGGAAAACATAGATATTTCCAAGTATCCTAAACTTCGAGCATTTTTAAAAAGAAGAAATGACGGGTATAAACTTAAAAATCCAATGTGTTTGACAGGGAAAATGTGAATAAGTTCCTGTTTGAAGCCCCCGATGATATTTATTTAATGATGACGGTTGTAATGATAATGGGAATTGCTGGAGCGTGCCGTTCTAATGAACTATGTGTAATGAAAATGGACAATGTTGAATTAAGGCATGAAGTTATAATTGTTACTATTCCTGATTCCAGAAAAGGAATGGCACGTAAATTTACAGTGACTAAAAGTGACGATGATAAGGTATGTTATTTCAAAATTCCATTGATATAAGATGTCACCTGACGAATTTCAATCCTCGCTTCTTCATGCGATATCAAAATGGAAAGAGCTTAAATCAGCCTGTCAGAAAAAACACGATTTCTTCACTTCCAAGTAAAATTGCTAAATTTCTGAACTTTGAGAATTTTAAGCAGTATACTGGACACTCCCTTAGAAGAGCGTCGACCACTTTATTAGCAAATACTGGAGTTGATGTCTTAGCTTTTAAGCGACATTGGGGATGGAAATTTGCAACTATTGTGGAAAGTTATGTAGCCGAGAGCGTCAACAATAAAAAGGAAGTTGCAAATAAAATGTTTTGCAATATAATGAAGCCAGAAGTCTCCTGCAGTACTTCAAGAGTAACAGAAAACTTGGTTAGAGATGGAGAATTTATTGAGTCAGAACATTCCGTTCAAATTGAGAAAAAACGAGAGAACATTTATCCAGATTTTTTAAATATTGTTCATAATTGTAATAATTGTACTATTAATATTCATTTCACTTAATAATACTCCATTTTTATAAATCATTGTTAGCTTGACGTTGTTGATGAAATAATAAATTAAAGGTAACTCCTATGTTTGTAGTTTAAACTTAATGAATACCAGGTGGCATAAATTATTACCACCCAATGGTGGTAAGTTGACTTACAACCCGTCGTCAAGGGCAATTGGTACCGTTTTGGTAATTCTCACTTACGTCCTTCAAAACAGTGTCAAAATGGGTTGTTTACAATACAAGGAGAGGAAAAAATATCTTTTTTCTTCAAACGTCAGTAAATCCGTCATTACTCGACTGTGTAGGCGGCCGTGAAGTTTCGTTTTTCCTCCGCCGGAGCTTTACTTTTCACTTTTCCGCCGGCGGAGGTAAAAGTGTTACCATAGCAACATAGATACAATACAAACAGACAGCAAAATAAGCGTCAACAACTCAAGATTTATTAAACTACAATTTGTATTTATCACTCAATTTGTGACTGCATTTCTAAAAATCACTAATTTAGGAACAAATTGGTTATTATTTAATCGAACTTACTCAACAACTGCTTATCAATACGGAATTAAAACGCAATCGGAGACGCATTCTTAAAAAATAATTATTGTTGACAGTGTCCACTGACAGCTTGATGTTACATTTCACCGACACCGTTCTAGGCAAGGCCACCTACGACCGTGGTCTAAGCCGCCTTGCGAACCCATTTATCTTTAATAAGAATTAGATATTATTACTATTAAAAAGAGATGTTTTTGCATTAATTTG
>MU192077.1:18222-31523 GCA_016904865.1 Pissodes strobi
AACACGAGCGCGCCATGAAAAGTATCACTTTTCCTCCATATAAAATAATATACTATTTATTCAATGGCACGTAATATTTTTAAAAATAAATATATCTAAGTGAAGATTTATTAAAAATGTAATTTTTGTTCACTAAAGAATTTTTAATTTTAACAAATTTTTTTTTTATTCTATTAAATTTTAAACCGTAATCATGTCTTAAAATTAAGGCTCGAATTTTTTAAAATATAAGTATTTGAACAGTCGTTTGGTATTTTATTCGGATAGTCGAATAATCCGAATATCTATTTGAATAGTCGAATATTCAAATACTCGAATTTTTTAACTAACAAAAAATTGGAATTTAGATCTAGAATAGTGGAATAATCGAATAGTTGAATTATTCGAATAGAATTCCGAGGCCTAAATTATATTTTAAAACAAAGCACATATTAACGTACATCTACATACAAGGATAGAGGGCCCAAGAGATAGAGGACAAATTAACAAAAAGTCATTCTTGATTAAAATGTGTTGGCTTCCAGCAAGAATAGTAAAATACGGTCTACGAAGCGAACTTTGGATTCTTTTTATACAAAGTGCTCAAAAATTATGATAACATGACTTTCATAAGTAAAATAATTTTAAAAATTATTTTTTTAAAAACAGCAAGTTTAAAGAAGGGTAAACTTAAATTACCAACAAAAAGCCTTATATCTTTTTGTGTGCTTTTTGTGCGATAAACAGTTTCACATTGAAATGTTTGAATAGTCGAATATTTTAATAATTAATAGTCGAATATTCCAGCAGTCAAATATTCGAATAACCTTTCAGCCAAATATTCGAATAGTCGAATTTTTTAAGTAACAAAAAATTCGAATCAAAAATAGTCGTATATTCGAATACAACCAAGCCCTACTTCAAATGATGAATATCAATTAATCTACATATTATTATACCGGGTGACAACGAAACTACTACCCAGGCCCGGATTTTAAAATGGCTTGAGATAAAAATTTGAAATTTTCACCGGCCATAGGGTTTAGTAACGTGCACATTTCAAGCAAAAAAACAATTGACAGTCACTTCCGGTTTTACCGGAAACGATATAAGTTTAACTTTTTTAAATGACAACCCCCGTATATCTTTGCATATTTGAATTCTACGAAAAATTCTAAACACTTTTTGTGTAGGATGTACTATAGCTAAAGTTAATAGATTTTGACTTATGAGACTCTGAAGTTTGCCCTATTTTGACATTTATTTGCATTTTATTAGAAAACAACATGTGCTACGACCAAAACAAATGGTGCAATTTATACGTCAACCAAGGCGCTCTAGGATGGCAGAATAAAAAACTTGAAATTAAGAGTTTTCAAAAATTGATATTTTTGATATGTTGATTTTCAATTTTTCATCGATTTTTGTATGAAAACGGTTTAACCTACAGCCATGAGACTTTTACTACCCAATCTTACTTTTTTGTCTTCTTTTCATTTCTATCCTTAGTTTTAATTTTCAAGCAACGGATATTATTTTTTATTATGCTTATTGGATCTATAAAAATGGTTTTTAGTGGCTGGATTTTATTCAAATAAAAATAATCATGTTTAGCCATGACACAGATTGCTATGGTTTAAAAAAACAATTGAATTTTGATAGGTAACTTTTATCTTGCCATTTTAAACAGATTGCAAAGAACTTTTAGTCTAAGCCGAAAAAAAGTCACGAAACAAAGCACGATAATTTACACAAATTGCAACATAAATTGTGAAATCTGCCGAAGACACAGGGGTAATAAGTTACCTGTCAAAATTCAATTGTTTTTAAAAACCATAGCAACCTGTGTCATGGCTAAACATGATTCTTTTTATTTTAATAAAAGCCAGCCACTAAATACCATTTTTATAGATCAAATAAGCATAATAAAAAATAATATCCGTTGTTTGAAAATTAAAACTAAGGATAGGATAGGATAAGAATTTTCGTAGAATTCAAATATGTAAAAATATACGGGGGTTGTCGTTAAAAAAAGTTAAACTTATATCGTTTCCGGTGAAACCAGAAGTGATTGTCAATTGCTTTTTCGCTTCAAATGTGCACGTCACTGGACCCTATGGTCGGTGAAAAATTCAAATTTTTATCTCAAGCCATTTTAAAATCCGGGCCTGGGTAGTAGTTTCGTTGTCACCCGGTATAAGAATCGAAAAATAAAATAAAAAGTCATTGTTTAACCCCGGGCCACGGGCTTTTGTTGTATGAATTAAATACGTTGAAAAAGAAGAAATATTGTCTTTTATTAAACTTATCTATATATTCACTAAATCGAGGCTGATGTTAGTCGTAATAAGAAACTACTTTTAAAAATTGTCTTACGATTATAACGGTAGTAAATAATATTTCTCTCCCATAGCATTTTACTATAAGAGCCTATATCTAAAACTCATCTGAATTAAGGCGTTTGATACAAAAATGAAAAAACATATACGTGACTAATGTTATTTATTTAGAATATATATTAATTATCCTATGAAACAAAGCAACTACAATACAGCTTTGCAAGAGAATACATTCTTAAAAAGTACTAAGCATAATAAATAAAAAAAAGATCCTATAAAAAATATATTTAAAACTATTTAGTTTTATTCCAAATTGAAATATCGACTTGTAATTGGAGAAACATACCTATATTATAAATAAAAATTTAGTGTGTCATTATTGCCTTTCCATTGGCCCCTTAGATGCACACAGTTGGTATAATATTTTTAAAATCAGTTTGAACGGTATAGTATTTTTTTAAAGTCAGCTTGAACTGCAAAAAACCTGCAGTCGCCATATATCTAAGTTATCTAAGACATAGGCGTTACATTTTTTTATTTTTGAATATATTATTATTTTTTTAAATATACAATATCAAGGAAATCTGGGTTTTTAAGAAAATTAGGTTTATCAACTGTCTGGAATACAAATTATAAGAAAATATATCTACTATTTTTGTCAGCATATACAGACAAGACAAGTTATTGGTATCCTAAGAAATTTTATAAACCATACTATTTTTTATAAGATATACATGACGTTAAAATTAGGAGACAATCTTAAAAAATTATACAGGATTGTCCGAAAACGCTTTAACAGCTTTTCATCAAAATCGAACAAAATTCTATACCTATAAACTGAAATTTTGATGTACATTTGCAGGATGTTGCGTAAGTTAAAGAAACGTTGACATTTTATAAAAGTATGTATAATTCGCAGTTAACATACCATTTATACAAACAAACACTTTGAATAACAATATTATTTTTGCCACCATAAAATTCAAAGAATATAACTGTTGACTATTTAAAACTCTCAGAATTAATGTTTATTAAATGAGGTTCAAAACTTCTACAACAGTTAATCTATTATTTTTAAGGTATACAAAGTAATATACAAATTTATTTTGTACCGGTAGCTGTTAGTTCGTGTCGCGCATGATTACCAATTATTGAAGTTTTATTTTTGAGGTGATTTTTTTTTCAATTGACCTCCTTTTATTTTAAAATCTTAATAACCTTAAAACTATTATTTACGAACAATCACTGGAAGTAGTAAAAAGTTTTGAGGAAGACTAAACGTAAGTTATTATGTAATCTACATTTCGTAATTGTCTTGTCAGAACTAAAATCACTGTCAAGATCGGGTTAAATAATAATTGGAGCTATACTCGGTAAGACGGGTCTCCAAAAAACCATACTGCTATAAAGATTATTATTGCATTAATAATATTGTTATGATTTTACTGTTATATATTTATTCGAACCGTTGCTAGTACCAAAGTTTACAGAATAACTATAAGTTGCCCCACTCACTGTCGGAACGTTGATGTATTAAGATCACAAGCGTGCCGCAAATACCTGCCCTTCAACCTTTTTCAACCAGGTATTGAAGTCTGACGTGTTGTAATAGGTCGTTATTTCGCGCGTTGAGCGAAGACACATAAATAAAGGAATCCGGGTGCCAGAATAAATAGAAATGTAGAAAGTATACTGTGATTACATACCAGAACACTCAGCGGTTTTTGGAAAATGCGACAACTTATATTTATTCTGTAAACTTTGGTATATTTTATTCTGTAAACGTTGCTAGTCTGTTAAGGTGAGTAGTTTTTCCAGAACGCGACACAACAATTATAACAATGATTCATGGGTAATAATTATAACCGATCATCCGGGAATTATTTGGGTCTACGCTACTGCATATTCGGCTACTGTATGCTGTACTGGCACCGCCGCGCCGCAAGGCGGAAAGCACAAGAATAAAAAACTTTTATTCTTGTGATGGAAACTATAACCAATTGAAATGTAAATCAAATGCGATAGTTCCGCTCATATAATATGTCCGCTTTTCCTCTACATCGAGTGCGAGCGAGTGCGATTATATGCGGTCTGACACGGCGATACGGAGACGGAGCCTATATCATTCTTTGAAATTTAGCAGTGGCCAATCAAACGAGATATCTTGACAATAATATAATATAGCGCTCTCTACTTAGTGTTATAGAGAAGGCTGTGAATATAATAATATATAAGGGGCGATGACTATTACAGCGTGTGATTAGTTTGAATCTGAAGTATTAGCAAGTTGATCATGCCCGATGTATCGCGCAATTGAAAGTGGTTTTAAAAATACTATACCACTACTAATAAATCCGATGTTTTCAGAAATGAACGAATGATACAAGGACTTCTAATAACAACATCGAAGAGCTTGAAACAGCAAGAATACATGTTTTAATTCAGTTCAGATAATTAATATGTTTTGGCCTTCTTAAAAGAAGATAAATGTAGCTTGTGATAAGTACTATGGATTCAATACAAACAAACTAACTTTTATTTTATCATCGTGACTGTATAAAATATACAGGCTACAAACACAACTCTTTTAGACGTTTACAAATGAAGCATATTCCGGATGTCAGTAAAATTGGTATTGAAACTAGCGAACCTCAATGTTCTTTGGTTCGAAGCGTCACAAAAGTCGATATCCATAAAAAAAAATATGCTGCACGTTCGGTGCTAGTAGCTATGACTATTTTAATGAAATATTAAAAATACAACTCTTGATCATAATCATGAAAAAACATTTGTTTTATAAATACTGTTACGTGCAAAAAATTATGTACAAAAAGGTGTACATATTTTTTTTTTGGAAACACGCCATTTATCCAAAACTGATAAAAATACAAAAAATGCTTACAATTTTGTACTTTCATATTTAACCTTAGTTTTATTCAAATAAACAAAAATATTTCGCTATAGTGTAACGAAAATTTGAAATAAAGAGGAAAATTTCGGAATAGAAAATTCGGCTATGGAACTCTGTATCCACGCTAACTAGGCTATAAACTCTACGCTTGCGACTATGCAATGCCGAAAACCGCACTTAGGTATTAAAAATATTTCAAACATATTTTCACTGCATATGTTGCTCCTTTGGGGGCCAGCAGTTTATGCATAAAAATGCCTCTTAATCCGCCAAAATGCCCCACAAGCATGCCCCATTGAAGGGTTTTGAAAAAAAAAACGAAAATGAAGAACAGCTACCATGCCAAATATTTTAAAAAATTGGCGAAGTAAACAACATGATCATTCAGAACATGATGTCGCAGATTAATCGATAAATACTTGCTATGAGCATCATGAGCCTTTATATATAATCTGAATCACATGTTCTGTTAAATAAGTATAAAATGTTGAGTCTCTAAATAAAATGATGGAATACAGAGATTAATTTTTTCTTGACTGCAGAGGAGTTTTTTTTCCGAAAACTCTTGTTACATTCGTTATACTTTACCATAATGGATGCATTTGTGTTTATTCTTACAATTTTGCAGATTTTGGTTTAATTTTAAAAGATGCTTTAAATGCGAATTTCTTATGACATATACCACGTGTAAATTGTGTATCCTTTAAATGAGTAGTAATGTGGAATGCAGGAGAAATGATTTGTCACCTGTGTTGCATCGACGTTACTTGCCGACATAATGATCTGCTTGATGGTATATCAATCTTATAGGATCAAAAAAGATTTTAGAACAGAAGTTGCATTTATACTCCTTTTCTCCAGTATGATAATTCGTATGTAACTTTAGGTTATACTCGAAAATACCCTGGTTTTTATGAACATTGAAATGACGCTTTAACATAGAAGGATATGGAAATATTTTCTCACAAACGTCGCACTTATGTGACTTTATTCCAGTATTTGAGAGAACATTTTTCCTAGAATCATTTCTTTGATGATCATCTTTAACATAGTCGTTCCTCAAATGAAGTACCATATTTTCACTACAAAGAGGAGGTTCATGAATATCAATTTCTTCTTTGATGTTTACAATTGATTGGTTATGTATTTCGTACCTAAAACAAATAATTATGAACAAAAATAAAAATTACACCTACAGTTTTCAACCAGTCAGAACCTTGTATTTTGTACCGTTACCATGAGAACCCAAAAAAGTTCTGGAAATATTTATCTTTCAGGATACCGTTGGTGAAATAAATTAGTGAAAACATCTCTGTCAATTCACTGAGCCATTAACAATTTATTTTAATTCAAAAACAAATCTGGAAAATAATATTCTAATTTAGAAATAAAACTGGATTCCAAGCTTTCTTATACGCATGACATTACAACAAATTATAAAAAAAAAATTCGTTATTATTTTATTTAACACTAATCATAACACCAAATACTGTATTTTTCCATTTTTATATAAAGGTTTTTTTCTTCAAACGTCAGTAAATCGGTCATTACTCGACTGTGTAGGCGGCAGTGAAGTTTCATTTTTCCTCCGCCGGAGCTTTACTTTTCACTTTTCCGCCGGCGGAGGTAAAAGTGTTACCATAGCAACATAGATACAAACAAACAACAAAGCAAGCGTCAACAACTCAAGAATTTTTAAACTAAAATTTGTATTTATCACTCAATTTGTGCACTGAATTTCTAAAAATCACTAATTTAGGAACAAATTGGTTATTAGCTTAATCGACCTTACTCAATAACTGCTTATCAATACGAAATTAAAACGCAATCGGAGACGCAATTTTAAAAAAATAATTATTGTTGACAGTGTCCACTGACAGCTTTATGTTACATTACTATAGCAACGACCTGTACCTATTCACCACCTATTCACCGATACCGGTCTAAGCCGCCTTGCAAACCAACTTATCTTTGATAATAATTATTATAATTACTATTAAAAAGAGATATTTTTGCATTAATTTGTCGACATTTGAAGAAAAAACAGCATATTTTATGTGGAGGAAAAGTGACTTTTCATGGCTTGCTCTCTATTACCAGCCTCACTGCAACCCTATCCGTTCGGCTGTTAAACACGAGCGCGCCATGAAAAGTATCACTTTTCCTCCATATAAAATAATATACTATTTTCTTCAAACGTCAGTAAATCCGTCATTACTCGACTGTGTAGGCGGCCGTGAAGTTTCGTTTTTCCTCCGCCGGAGCTTTACTTTTCACTTTTCCGCCGGCGGAGGTAAAAGTTTTGTCATAGCAACATAGATACAATACAAACAGACAACAAAATAAGCGTCAACAACTCAAGATTTATTAAACTACAAGTTGTATTTATCACTTAATTTGTGACTGCATTTCTAAAAATCACTAATTTAGGAACAAATTGGTTATTATTTAATCGAACTTACTCAATAACTGCTTATCAATACGGAATTAAAACGCAATCGGAGACGCATTCGTAAAAAAAATATTATTGTTGACAGTGTCCACTGACAGCTTTATGTTACATTATATTCACCGACACCGGTCTAAGCAAGGCCACCTACGACCGTCTAAGCCGCCTTGCGAACCCATTTATCTTCAATAATAATTAGATATTATTACTATTACAAAGAGATGTTTTTGCATTAATTTGTCGACATTTGAAGAAAAAACAGCATATTTTATTTGGTGGAAAAGTTTCTTTTCATGGCTTGCTCTCTATTACCAGCCTCACTCCGTTCGGCTGTTAAACACGACCGCGCCATGAAAAGTATCACTTTTCCTCCATATAAAATAATATACTATTGTTGACAGTGTCCACTGACAGCTTTATGTTACATTAGGTTTGTTCTAGCATGAAATCTCGGACGGTTTGAAACCTCCGGAGTTTGCGCATAGCAATAAAAGCGACGCTTATATCGCTATGCGCAAACTCCGGATGGTTTCAAACCGTCCGAAATGTCCTGCTAGAACAAACCTATTATATTCACCGACACCGGTCTAAGCAAGGCCACCTACGACCGTGGTCTAAGCCGCCTTGCGAACCCATTTATCTTTAATAATAATTAGATATTATTACTATTAAAAAGAGATGTTTTTGCATTAATTTGTCGACATTTGAAGAAAAAACAGCATATTTTATTAGAAGGAAAAGTTACTTTTCATGGCTTGCTCCCTATTACCAGCCTCACTCCGTTCGGCTGTTAAACACCAGCGCGCCATGAAAAGTATCACTTTTCCTCCATATAAAATAATATACTATTCTCGACAGGGATTGATTATATACCAAAAACAAGGGATACGAGAGACCGCTACAACAACCTTTAACGAAAAAATAAGAAATGCCATCCGAGCCAGCACCCTTTCTATGATCTATTTCCCGCAGAAACTTCCTCTAGTTCCAAATGCAGACCATCTAAATGACAGTGATTCAAATCATGCATAATTGTTATAATTATTGTTATTTTCAATATTATTAGATTCAACGAAAACGTTTTTAAAATAAAGTGCAAACAAATTAGTTAGTGGCACAGCCTCGAAAATAGCAATGGACATCTTACTGACTACACTTTTTCAGCACATCGTCACAGCACTACTCCAAATTGTTGAATATTCATTTAAAAATTTCACAATATCGTATCTACTCCCTGGTAAATTTACAACAGAAAAATTAGAAACGTTTCGGCCAATATACAGACTTTTAGGTGGTTGCAATTATAATGTCAGTTGTGACGAGGTTAATACAGCCGAAAAAAAAATTAGGCCTAAGCATGTTTTCACTAGGACATCCGGTACCAAAATCTAATTTTCCGAAATCCTGAAACAAAGTGAAAATTGTTGCACCGCATCCGATTTTAACTAGGACTTTCCACAGCATATCTTTTTCAGCAACTGAAAAAATTTCATTTATCCTGGATTGAGAGTATTTGACAGAGTGTAAAATTGAGACCACTCAGCTATGTGGCTACGCAGCACATAAAATTTCAACTCTGTTGGGGTTTTGACCCTTGAATCGAAACATAATTTTTGCACTCGACGGGCGTTTCCCTAACCATATTAGCATTATTAGGAGGTGATTAAAACTAAACTAAAAATTTTCCAAACTCTTTTATACTAACTGTTTGTTTAATCAAGCGGGACCAAAAAGGACCAAAAAGGATCAATCCTGGAACTCCACTAGTGACACTCGATCAACCAATACAATGGATACATTTAATAATTTCCATACTTTTATATGCGTCTTATAATGTTCTATCAGTTACATTATGAATTAATTTTAAATTTTAAATTGTTCCTCTATGATTATTATCAAAAGCATGCTCGGCAACACTTGACTTTTCTGTTCTACCATACTTTAAATGAGCTATGAGTTCTTTGAATCTCGTTTGTCTAGATCTTCTAGTTTACCCACCATATTTTTGGTTACAATCCATAAATCCAATTTCATAAAAAGTACGTTCTTTTGCCAGACAAAAGTGGCTGGATTTAGATATCAAAAATTTGTACAGTAAACGAAGTCTGTTTGAATTAGAAGCAGACTATATAAAAAACTAACATTTAGATTAAAAAAATA
The DNA here is from genome assembly GCA_016904865.1 of Pissodes strobi. Classification (NCBI taxonomy): domain Eukaryota; kingdom Metazoa; phylum Arthropoda; class Insecta; order Coleoptera; family Curculionidae; genus Pissodes; species Pissodes strobi. The sequence goes on from MU192077.1 coordinate 28,061, forward strand.
TTGAACATGAAGAATGGTAAGACTTCCAGAGAAAAATGTGTTTAGTAATTGTTACAGAATACAACAAGAAAATGCCATTCATCAAAAGAAACTTAAAAAACTAAGGAAAATGAAACCTAAGTCTGTGGAAAACCTATCTTCTGAATTTTTGGCAAAGTGGAATTGGATCTTTTAAATAAGGGTCTGAAATTTGCATTGCCTTCACCAAAGGATAACTTACTTGATATTGTAGGTAATATAGAAAGCTCCATTTAACATTTTCCTGACTCTACTAAAGGATTTCTTAGAGAAGCATGCAGAAATCAGATCTCAAAAAATGTAATTACTAATAATGTTAACTGTCGATCTGGAAAAGGAAAAAGTATAATCAAGAGATTAAAGGAGAAAGATGTTTTCTATCTAAAAGCTGACAAAGGTAATAAGGTTGTTATATTAGACAAAAGCGAATATTTTCAACGAGTTGATAATTTAATGGAATCCGGGCCCTATAATAAAATCTCAAGGAATCCATTATCTAAGATGGTAGCACAAGGTAAAAACACTTTGAAAAAATGTATCAACCATATTTCTATTGTCTGTGAGTAATCCTACTATGCCGAAACTATATTGTCCTCCCAAGATTCACAAACCTGGGAAGGCAATGCGTCCCATATTCACCGAACATTAACTATACGATAAAAAGAACCACTCAACCGTAGCAGCTTTGATGTGCGTGTTTAGCGAGCGCTACAAAAGAATCGTAGTTTTTTGCTTGGTTGCTTGGTAACGGTTTGCAGACTCTCGCCGCACACAAGTCGAATTTCAATAAAAGCTGGCCAGAAACTATATTTTCGTTTGCGGCATTTTTAATCAAATTTATGACGAAATTATGTATGACACTCTAGTACTCTAGTTGGCTTTGTAAAAAACAATTGATATATTTTGAATTGTTTGCAGCGCCCTGACAAACTTACGTTATAGTTTTTATTAGCGTTATTATTTTCACCAAATAAATATTTTGATTGTATTCAACTGGCTGTTTGAAAGATCTGTTAACGTTTTTAATTAATTATTCAAACAATACTCAAGTATGTAATTAATAACTGATATTCAAAAGATTTTTATTTTTCTGTTTATTGCATAGCGCTGGTGACTTAAAATGTAAAAGGTTGATATATTTATTAAATCATGATTACAAATTCGTAATATAATAACATTTTTGTTAGTGATTTCACCATATTTCCGACTACAAATGCACTATAATATGACCATTACGATTCTGACAAAATATATCAAGAAGAATATCTTGCTCAAATTGCTCAATTTCTTTATATTTAATTAAATGTTGGCGTTTTGGGTGATTTTAAAATTGGTTAAAGGGTTCGCACAATATATTTATTAGAATACTTATTTTATAATTGCATAAAATCGTAAAAATTTCTGAAAAATTGCCTAATTTACTTAAAAATTATCCAAGAGATTACGGTGATTTTTAATTTTAATGATTGAGATGACTGTGAATTTTAATTTTAATGTTTAAGGAAAAGAAAAATCTTTCTAGTCACACAAGAATAAATCTTTTATTATTTTTTATTTTTTTGCTTCAAATCGACGTTATTTAGCTATAACGTATAAGCAATTGTTTGAAATTATTCAAAGCTTTCCCGACCAAAGTAATAATGCAAAATTTCTTAGAACTATCTGACTGAATTAACAGGATATCTCAATCAGTTTAGGTCGACTTGCAATACTTTCTTCTATAAATATATTTCCAAGCGGAATCAATTAAGTTGGATCAAAGAGAGGTTTTTAGAAAAAGATAACAACTGGCTAACAAAATCAGCAGATAAAATTCATACTTAAGTTTTAATAATTTGTGGTTTTGATGGTACCTCGGGACAGTCAGAATATAAGCAAGTGAAGTGAAGTATAGCCGCACTGATGCTTCTATACTTTTTACTAGTTTGGTCCCTATTAGATTAATTATTAAAAATAGCGATACCTCTGAAATTGCAGGCCCTCATCAACGCGTTTTGCCCGTGAGACTCCTGAATTAACCGTTGCAAAAAAACAAAATTTGGGTCATCAACCTATAGAACAGTGAAAAAAATCGATACGTATTTTTTTATTTCCACCAAAGATGATTATTACGAGAGTTATACTAGTTTTTAGTTTTGTATATATAGATATACTAAGCATGGTGCGACGTAACAATTCATGTGTATTGTGACGTCATAAGCACATTTCAAGGCGTTGAATCTGCCTCACTGTACGACTTATGAAAAAATTGTACGTATCCACTTATTTTTCATGGTCTATCGATATCAGCAACAACCCGGTGTCTGGATAATCTGGAGCACCGCAGACTTGTGCCCGAAGTCTCCCTGTTTTACAAATATTCTCACGGCAGATCTTCTGACAATTATTATGTTTAACAGAATAGACTATGTTATTGGTCTACTTATATGCAATTTTTTTTGTATGTTATTTTTGATAATAAACGTTAAGAAAAAGTGATAAAACTGTTTTATTTTGGTGAATTAATATATGTATTCAAAAAGACGAAAAATAATAATTGGCACACTATACCTAATAAAACAAATTGAAAATTAAAACCCAGCTCTCAGACAGTGGTACCTACCCCATCCCACAATTATTAGTTTCTTTCACTTGCATTTTATCGCACTATTGTTAATTCACCGATTACAGGGCGGCCTGGGCTTCAATTTCTACCCTATTATGCTAAATATATTCATAAAGAAGATTAAAGAGCTAGGTACATGTCATTGACACACCCGACCGCCGCGCCGCCGCCGCCGCGCCGCCGCCGTTTTGAATCTTTTGAGGAGACCGAACTATCAACTCCTATGAACTAGACTTTGCAATTTGGATTCTATTTTTCCTCTGCAATAATATGATGTTTATTTTGGTGGTCTAGTAGCAGATACTTTCGAGTAAATTTCTTATGGCAAAGGCCACACTCTAAGCCATCTTTGTCCATATGAACTTCCAAGTGCCTCTTTAAACTGTCTAATAATAAATATACTTTGTTACAGTGGTGGCATTTGTACTGTTTCTCGGCCGTATGCGAGTTTTGATGCAATAAGAGTCGAGATTTTCGTGTGAATTTCTTGTGGCATTTATCACATTCCAAGCCACCTTTATTCGTATGTACCTCTAAGTGAGCTCTTAAACTCTTTGATATTAAATATGTTTTATCACACTGCGTACATTTATACTTTCTTTCGGCAGTATGTCGCCTATTTTTGTGATTTAATAATTGGTATCTTTGCTTGAACTTTTCATGACAAATATCACATTCTAAGCCATCCTTATGCATTTCTAAATGCTTCATTAAACTGCCTTTTATTAAATACACTTTATCACAATGTTCACATTTGTATTCTTTCATTGCAGTATGCGAATTCTTTTGATCCACTAATCGAGATTTTCGAGTAAATTGCTTATTGCAAACATCGCATTC
>JAEQML010057781.1:0-31523 GCA_016904865.1 Pissodes strobi
TTAATAACAACAGCTGTAAAATATCATACATCATGGCTATCCATGGCACACTTGACAAAAATAAATAAATTATTATCCAGTATTTTGCTTAGTAATATTTAATTTCTGAGTTTATTTTTAATCCGATCGTGAATAAATTAGTATCGTTAGATGCGCCAAAAAATCCTCTTTACGGAAAGTGCTTGTCAAAAAAGGGTCGCCATTTAAAAAAAAATAGTTAGACACAAAAATGTGATTTTGGCAACTTGTTTTGTTCGCATCTATCATACTAATCACTAAAACTTTACGAATGCAATTTTCTGACATCATCTGAGGTCCATAGATTAGTTTGCGCCCGACCATGGCCACCTAGATCCAATATTAAAACTGGCTTTAAAAAAATCAAGAAGGCGTAAAAACTTTTTAAAATATCACACTCCGATCTAGAATTGTCTCAGAAATCCAAAAATGTAAAAATATACATGGTGTTCCATTTAAAAATTTGCAACCGGAGCCATTTCCGGTGAAACCGGAAGTGACCGGAAAGTGAAAAATATGCGAAAATTGTCCTTTCCCTATACCATTTACCTACACAAAATCTCATTTTGATAAATCTAATATCCTAGAAGTTATGACTTGTCTAATTGATTCGTTGACACCCGGTATATATACTCGTATATATTTCTATATTTGGCTACACTTTGGAGTAATAAACCTATTTATTATTATTAAAAGGAGCAGTTTCTGTCTATTTTATTGCAGATTTCTAGGTAAAATTTCACGTTCAGCATATCGGTAAGCACAGTTATTCAGGCAAGTTAGTAGATTTAATTAAGATGGGAAAATGGGGCAGGGGCGGAGAATTTGAAAATTTTTCAAACGTAAAGCAGCGATTTCTGAGGATGTTATGGGAGATTTCGAGGTAAAATTTTACTTTAAACACTGAAGTCTATAGCATTGCTTGTAAGTACATTCAAAATATTTGCTCCTATTGCAAAATTCCCATTTTGTATTCTAAACAAATTATGTAAATATCGCACACCTTATTAAGTATCATTTGTTATTCGTTGTTTTGCATGTAAACTAGGGCTTAATAGGTAAATGCTATTTTTTATAGAATTTTTGATACCGTTTGAAGATTTCACTTCTGTCGTGTGATCTTATGCACACACCATTTTTTAAATAGAAAAACTGTTAGTTTTAATTGCGTTAAAGAGATAAAGATCCTCAATAATTATCATATTATCAAGGTTAACTTTTAAATATTTTTTATACAACACGTTGCGAGAAAATATGATCTTCGGTTTTATGTATAGCTTAATGCACAGATCGTTCTTAAGTCCCCCTATATATTACATATATTAGCATATACCAATAGAAACATCGACGTCCTATGACAGTTCACTGCCAAATAACCAATTAAATAAATCTGCAATTAAGACTAGTAATGTGTTAAAGTAATTAAAAGTGAAACAGTTCTTATCCGAGCGTAAACACTCTTAACAAATGTCTAATCCAAATTTACTTCGGACTAGGATATAATTTTATTCTGTCCCGTGGGTCGTTCGTCTCCAAAGAGTATAGTTTTAGTTCCTTTCGGTGCTCTGTTGTGTTAAATTAAGAGCCGCGAGTGAAATGTGTTCAAGATGCAGCCGCTGCTGCAGGAATAACATCGAGGATGAAGATGACATTTCCGAGGCTTGCTCAGGTGAACGTATCACTTTTATTTAGTTGCCTATTTATTTCAGCTTAACGAATTTTTGTGCGCATTCATTTTAATCATGATATATATCAGTATTCCTTAGTTTAATTCAGTTAAACGTTAATGGCTTGACACCGTTATGCCCTTGTTTGTTTATAAAATCGGAAACTGATTACCGGTCACCTCTTAACTGTATTATCTTTTATATGCGTGTCACCTAGCCTTTCTAGGCGTTTTTAACAAAAATTATGACAGGCTTATTGGTCTGTAAGATTTGAGTGTATGTATGTATACTGCCTACTTTTGACAAATATATAACCGAGCAAACGTAGAACATATATTTATATATACAGGAATCATACTATAAAGAAATTAGCAACTCAGCAAAGTACAACAAATGATATGACAACATATAATTGCTTAATATTAAGGTCGTTAAAAAGTTGTATACTCTGCCCTAATCGCTTGACATTTATTACGTGTACCATAACATCTACATGTAATAATAATAATAAACCGACTTTTAGTGAAAATAAGCAAATACAAATATGCGATATTTAACTGCGGTTTAAACTCAGATCATGTAAAATATAAAAGGTCGAACAGAACGTATAACCTAAATGTAAAAGAACTGAAGTGAAACATTTACCTGACAATAACTAATATAAGTTAGTACCTTTTCAACGTATATAATATAAACAAACTGTGTAAAGAAGAGCCTACCACCAGATCAAAATATCAGATAATATTTTCCTTGATTACCCTTTCAGTAACTGAGACACATTTTTCCTTCTTTTCTCCTTTCTTGGTTGACTCACTCAATGCAATATTGTGCACAGAAATTCAAAGCTATAAATTTAGACAGATACAAATTGTTTAAAAGACGGTACAGGGAAGGGCCTAAGAGAGGCACCAATGCTGTTATATAATTTAATAGGGCGCTGAAATATTGCAGTGCCTATATCTTGGAATCGAGAGCAAACCCCCGGATCTAATAGGAACAATATGCAAGTGTGACCTAACATAAAGTTTCTGATGTAGATATTTAGGAAGACCCGTAAGCAGCAGACGATGTGCAAAAAATAACATATGTACTTCCCATAACTTAGCCAAGTTTGCGGATACTGAATCATATTTTCTTAATCCAAACACATATCTAGCACACGCACGTTGTACCTGCTGAATCCGACTGCTGGTAGCCCCATTCACACAAAGCCCATAAACCATGTCTCCATAATGAAATATTAAGAAAACCGTAAATTCGTACATTATCTTTCTATTGAGAAAATGCCTATTTGCATTTAATGTTCTAAGTTTACAATATGATCACCTCAATAAACGATTTTTAGACCTAGATTCCGAGCAGATTCTGTGTATGGAATTTTTTCATTGTTTAATCATGGGGTTAAAATTATTTTGCAATTAATATTTTGATTTCTTTTATTAACAAAAAGCAAGAAGTACGATTTTTTTTGGCATTCAGAGTTAGGTTGTGAGACTGCGAAAAATATAATTAATAGCAGTAGAATATTTAAATTTTATATTTTTAATTAATTTACTTTAAAATTTATATCTAATAGTATTATGTGTTTTTAAATACGAATAGAAATGGTTGAACAACTGTTGAGTACTCTGCTTTATCAAACAAATGCAACTTTAACAAATTCTTAATCTAATAATTCACAGTCGAGGTGCTGACAGTGCTGTTCTAAGCCAGCGTCGCATCGGGAGAACCAGTGGCGGAGAATCACATGAGCTAGCACGGCCTACAAAGATTGATACTGTGATAATAAAACAAAGGCAAAACAACAGACAGAATAAACAGATTGCCGTCAAATGTCAAATAGTCATGTAATTCTACACAGCGTACAGCTTGATTTTGAATGCTTTCATTTATCTTTGCTTACACATAAATTTGGGCACCATATTGTCCAAAATTTTATTTTTATTTTAGCCTCAATATAATTTCAGGGATCTTATATAGTCTAAATGTTGTTTTTGGGGATCTGTACCTAAATTGTATTTAAATTATATTGTTTACCAAGTCCAACGTTTTAAATCTTGCTACCTTTGTCTAAACTTACAAAAAACTTATTTACCCAGCCCAAATCTGTAAATTTGGGGATCTATGCTTAATCTTAATTAGGGGCTGTATTTACCTAGCCCAAACTTGGTAAATTTGGGGATCTTTTAATATAACCTAATATAACTAACAGCCTGGTGTACCAGAGACCTTAAAAATTAAATTAAAAAAATAATAAAACAATTTATGCCTGTCAAACAGGGACCTTTAAGCACAGCCTATCATAACAGAGACCTTCAAACATTGTCTGGTGTACCAGGAACTTTTAAGCAAAGCCTGTCATAAGGAGGGACCTTTAAGCATATAGCCTGTCATAACAGGGACCTTCACACATAGCCTGGTGAACCAGGGACCTTTGAGCATAGCCTGTCATAACAGGAACCGTTAAGCATAGCCTGGTGAACCAGGGACCTTTAAGCATAGCCTGTCATAACAGAGACCTTTAACCATAGCCTGTCATAACAGGGACCTTTAAGCATAGCCTGGCGAACCAGGGACCTTCAAACATAGCCTGGTGAACCAGGGATCTTTAAGCATAACCTATCATAACAGAGAACTTTAAGCATAGCCTGTCATAGCAGGAACCTTTAAGCATAGCCTGGTGAACCAGGGACCTTATGTAAAGCCTAAATCTAAATTTAGGAAACTAGAAATTGAATCTGCAGGAAGGTTCTCAATAGGTGACACGCATTCATTCTCGGGATCCTGTCTTTTGCTTTTTTTCCTCCCTTCCGCGTGGTGGGTTCCTCTGTTTGAACTCCTCGAGATCCCCCTTCTAACCGACTTTCATCGAGCAGCCTTGCTGAGAAAGATGGATGAGGGAAAACAGGAAGCTTCAATAAAATGGTGTCAGAGCTAAATAGACATCGATTGTTCGAAAGCTTGATATTAGATTTGCCTCAGTTGTTGAAGATACAGGGCCTCATAGTTTACTCAAAAGAGCTGGGAACTGCCATTTCGGAATTGTCCCATTTCATCTTGATTCCGTTCTTCAATTGTCTAGGACATACCTATATTTTATTTTCATTGGAGGAAAGAAATTGACATCTAAGTGTTGTAAAATATAAGTTGTGTTTGGTGGAAGTGGATTAGTTTGGGTTAGTTATAACAAGTGGAGAGAAATGGGACAGTATGTAGAAGCAAAATATCAAAAAACCACTGTTCAAACAAGTTTATGTCGAAGCCACCAATTTTAGCATGAACATACATCGTCTCAGCGGGCCCACATTGCGTCCAACTATTATAGAAATTTAAGGAATTATAGACTATTGTGGGTGGCAAAGTTTACCGGCTGCTGCCTCGCATATCATATTGCTTACAATCATTCCTGGCCTCTTGGAACCAGAACTTTTTCGAGCCCGGATCGTATGTGATATTGTTTTGTCATAATTATAGAAGTTTGAAGCTCGACATGGATAATAAATTTACCAATGACTCTTTGGCTTACCGATGCACGTTTTTTATATTTGTGGCTAGTCTAATGCTAAATTGTTTCTAATTGCCAAGCTTTTTACAAGGTCATATCCTGGTTTGTTATATTTCCATATTTTTACGTTATGCCCTTATTTGTTTATAAAATCGGAAATAAGTGAAACTGATTACCGGTCACATCTTAACTGTATTATCTTTGATATGCGTGTCACCTAGCCTTTCTAGGCTTTTTTAACAAAAATTATGACAGGCTTATTGGTCTGTAAGATTTGGGTGTATGTATGTATGCTGCCTACTTTTGGAAAGTAGGTATATAACCTTCACCTGTGACCACACATTTAGTATAATTCTCCAGGCTAAATAGCCTCTGTAGATTTTACATGAATGAAGTTGGTATTGGTATATTCTGTCCTTATTGTAATAGTATAGAAGAAATTCCATCTATCTTGTCGGGTGTGTCCCTTACTAGTTGCAAGTCCAGCCTTGATGTAAATGGTTAAGATTTCTTTAGTTTTTATTTTTTTTTAAATGCCCATCGTCGTAAAATAATCACACGATTTTAAAATTTTATAATCAAAGACGAAAAAATACAATTTCCCTAAATGATAAATTACTTATAACTAATAGAAATATAGAGTTTTTAATATAATTTTGCAGTGATTCGTATTATTTTGTTAATTATTTTAAATGAGTAGCTTATTTTTTTCTATTGAGTTTTATTTTTAACTATTATTTTCTTTAATTCTTTGATCGCAGGGTAGGTAAAGTATACTATTTGGCACAAAGTGATAAATTATCAGAAAATTTATAAAAACCTGTCAACCAGCCACCTGTCTAAGCTTATTTAGGTGTTATTAATTTAACTAACAAAGTAATAAAAATAATAGCAATAGCAAATGACAATATATAGCATTTGTTATAGATAATTCTCAACCTACCAAAATTGATAAAGGTTACAGACCTTGTCGCTCTGCCGTGGATGATATTCAAAGGAACAAATAAATGGGTGCATGTGTTTTACTAAAATGTATAAAAATTGTGTATTATTTGGTATAATCCATAAATAAATGCATTTTACATAAATCATTCTAAGAGCAATAACATTAAAATGCTATTGTATGTAATTCCTTTCCTATGTTTATACGGCCTTAAAATAGACTATTATGAGAATAGTTCTATTTTTAGAATCCCCAAAAGTACCTACTTGTTCTTGAATATTTTTAGATGTTATAATAGCAATTATGGGTGGCCATATAAAACGAAAAGAGTGTCTTTTTTATAATTAAATACTAAAGATACATGTTGAATAATTTCTTCAGAAATATTACGTAATTATTACAGGTTGAGTCAAAGCGGGGTGTTCTTTGAAGCTCGCTTATTGGAAAGATGAGAGGAAAAATTGTATGTAAAAGTTGTCTATAATTGCTCGCTGCATATCAAGAAATTATTTTTAATTCTGCAGACTGCACCAAAAAGAGTGATTTGGATACTTGCTCGCCAATTTTAAATAAAACACCCTGTATTTTATAGCATAATCGAATTATACGGTTCATTTTAATATAAGTTCCAAAGTCCCTGTACCTGTATCTTACTGATTTCGAGATATTAAATATTATATCCAAATAATTTGGAAGCTTGCATCCGTCTACAAAAACAACAAAGAGTCTCGTCTTATTTAGATAAAAAAAAATTGTATTCACGGTTTATACTGTCTACATGGGGATCTCGCAAACCATAAGGATTATGGTAGGGCATTCTTAGATTTCAAATATGTACGTTTTTCCTAAGAGTGTCCATGATCATTTTTTTTGTATGGACGTGTATTTCTTATTCCAATTATTTATAAAATTTTGATCTTCCAAACCCAAAAATTTTACACATGTACCGAAAAATTAACAGTTCTTAGAGTGCCCCATAAAAGGCAATGCGTTAGAAAAAGATAGAGCTATCTTTCCTTATTTCCTTTCCCTTATGAGAAAGCTTCCTAAAAATGAAATAAAAGATACAGATCCGTATTTAAAAAAATAACTTGATGACGTACTCTCCATGGTGAAACGTCGTATTTGAAATAATAAGCATGCCAACTAATACGGAAGGAAAATGGCAATGAGAAAGCTAAATTTATTTTAGATGATCTTTTCAAATAAAGTCAAAAAAAAATAATAATAATAATAATTTGCAAAGTATAAGTATTTTTAAAAAAATCATAAAGGCGAAAAGAAATTTGTTAACGTTCAAAAAAGTATTACAATAGGCTGACTTGGATCTTATATACGGTTTGCCAAATCCCAATAGTGAGAAGCGAATTTTTTACACCCTAGATTTGGGCATTGCTAAATAAGTGTTGGCTTACCAATATGTGTTTACTAGACTGCATGATATTATATTAAAACATTGCTTAAATTTTGCGTAAATACATTGAATAGGGAAAAGTAGACCCAGTGAAATATGCCTTATAAAATTACCCTTATTTTATCATATTTTATGACAACAATCAGTCAAGTCCCATTACTGTTCTCAACACAAAAAATCTCGTTTCGTCTACCCGGTCGAATTCAATTTACCCGAATTGCCACGGCCGTCAGTGTTATGTTCGATTCTGATCTCATATCTCGATTTTTTTATTTCGATTAGTTGGCAGAAGATCGGGATTTTTCTATATAAATTATTACCTCAATAATAATTGTTGTTTCTACCGTGTGTACTTTGAAATATAAAGTTTTTTGTAAAAGGATACTTTTGGTTTTTAATATAATAACTCGATTGCCATTTAAATTTATTAACAAACTTTTAATCTCATTTTTAGAAGAAGAATGGAACTCTGATGGCAAGTCGGGTAGAGGAAGCGATGGAGGTAAGTAACCTTACTCGCAAATTTACTATTGAACAGCTTAATTTTGTCGATTTTTATAAAAGCTCAGCCTCAATATTTTTTGAAGTGAAACTTCTTTAGCGAGGGTAAGTCCGAAAAAATTTAAATCAAATGAAACGGAAATCAAAGTGAAACACTTTAATGAAGCATGTTCCAGCTATCGCCTGAAATTTTTAGGACATGCAGTCCGAGTAAAATGAGAATCCTGAACGGAAACTGGTCCCCGTACAACCTCCCCTCCCATTCTCTCCAGTTCGGCCAGGAGTGGGCGGGAGAAGAAAAAACTAAAATAATTAATTTCGGGAGAACGGGAAGAGCTACGGGGTCGAAATTTATATGGTAGGTGCGCGTCATGGGCGGCTACCTTTGACCATGTGGGAGAGACCCGGGCTCTAATTTAAGGGGGGATTTTGGGGAAAAAATTGTTTTTTGCCGATATCTCTGCAACGGAGCCTCGGATCGAAAATCGGAGGGAAATTATACCTCCTCAGATATGTAAATATTTTCGAAAAAAATTAGAGAAATTGAAAAAAACGTAAAAAATAGTTAAAAGTATTATAAAACGAAATAAGAAAAAATAATAAAAAAAAGCTAGAGAAACGCGAAAAAGAGGCGAAGGGGTTTAGCTACAAGGTCGGGGATGGCAAAAATGAAAAGAAAAAAATGCTCTATGAAAAAAAAATCATAAAAAACAAAAAGAAATAAAAAAGTGTCGAAACCGGGGCAAAGATGAGGAAAAAAAGCATTGAAAAAAATAAAAATTCAATTCCTACTATTATTTTTAGAATTTTCACTGCAGTTGTGTGCTTATAAAGGTGAGGCACATAATTTTTTTATGTAAAAGCGTACGTCATTTAGCTTGGTACAGGGTATTCCAGCAAATACTAAACAAAAATAAAAAACAAAAGTACTTACGCGATAGGTGTAGCGATTTTTGAAAGGAATGTCCACTTTTTATTATGGTGAATGTAAAAAGAGTATTTTATAAGATCAAACTTACATGAGTATTTACAATGCAATTCATTCAGCGAGCTCCACCCGCAAGAGATTGAGGGGATCATAAATAAAAAAAGCGTGTACACTATGTGCGCATACCTGAAGTGAAACTTCTTAAACTTACACGCCCTGGCCTTACACATATCGTAACGGATTTGGTTAAAAAGTAGTTTTTTTTTAAGTATACCACTCATTTAACAAAAATAATAGCTTCGCTTGTCTTGACAAGGTAATACAGCAAATCCCATATTTTTTGCTTGTAAACTAACAAAGATATCACAATAAAATCTTATACATATCGTAACTATTTTGGTTAAAAAGTAGTTTTTTAAATATACCACTCAATTAACAAAAAGGGAAGGCCTAAATAAAAAAAGTTTTCTTCATAAAACTTTCGCTTATGTCTTGACAAGGTAATAGAGCAAACCCATATTTGTTTCTTGTAAACTAACAAAGATATCACAATAAAAACTTATACATATCTTAACAAAGTTGGTAAAAAAGTAGTTTTTTAAAATATACCACTCAATTAACAAAAAGGGAATGCCTTAATGAAAAAAATATTCCTCATAAATGTTTCGCTTATATCTTGACAAGGTAATAGAGAAAATCCCATATTTCTTGCTTGTAAACTAACAAAGATATCACAATAAAATCTTATACATATCGTAACGGATTTGGTTAAAAAGTAGTTTTTTAAAATATACCACTCAATTAACAAAAAACGAAGGCCTAAATGAAAAAAAAATATATTCTTCATAAAAGTTTCGCTTATGTCTTGACAAGGTAATAGAGCAAATCCCATAATTGTCGCTTGTAAGCTAAGAAAGATATCTCAATAAAATCTTATACATATCGTAACGCATTTGGTTAAAAAGTAGTTTTTTTAAATATACGCATTTGGTTAAAAAGTAGTTTTTTAAATATACCGCTATAATATATGCACTATTTCGCAACAAAATCTCTATACATCGCAGCAGTTGCTCTTGCTCTACAAAGCGCAAATATGACCGTGCTTAGAATATTGCTCACATATCTGGGGTGCCGCACCAAAGCACACCCTAAAGCTGCTGGATTCCATTCAGAAGAGAGCTGTGCGTCTCGTCGGAGACCCGGAGTTGACCCGGAATCTAGATAGTCTGGAATACCGCAGACATGTAGCCGAGATATCTCTGTTTTACAGATACTTTCCCGGGAGATGTTCCCAGGATTTGGTCCGCCTCATCCCGCCCCTGGCAGCTCCTGTCAGACAGTCACGACAGACGGCAAGAGTGCACCAGTTCGTCGTACAACTGGAAACACCTAGAACATCGCTTTACAAGAACTTCTTTGTCTGGCGCACTGCATCACTGTGGAACTCACTCCCAGGACATCTGTTTCCCACTAATTACAATTTACAAATATTCAACAGCCGTGTCAATCAACATCTTCGCACACACACCGCTCGTCGAACGCCAAATGGTCTCCCTTTAGTGTGTGTGCCACTGCCATAAAAAACACAATTAACAAAAAGGGAAGGCCTGAATGAAAAAAATATTCTTCATAAAAGCTTCCCTTATGTCTTGACAAGGTAATAGAGCAAATCTCATATTTTTTGCTTGTAAACAAACAAAGATATCACAACAAAATCTTACACATATCTTAACGGATTTGGTTAAAAAGTTTTTTTAAATATAACACTCAATTAACAAAAACGGAAGACCTAAATAAAAAAAAATATTCTTCCTAAAAGTTTCGCTTGTGTCTTGACAAGGTAATAGAGCAAATCCCATATTTGTTGCTTGTAAACTAACAAAGATATCACAATAAAATCTTATACATATCGTAACGGATTTAACTAAAAAATTATTTTAATATATCACTCAATTAACAAAAAGAGAAGGCTTAAATGAAAAAAAAAATATTCTTCTTAAAAGTTTCGCTTATGTCGTAATAGAGCAAATCCCATATTTTTTGCTTCTAAACTAACAAAGATATCACAATAAAATCTCATACATATCGTAACGGATTTGGTTAAAAAGTAGTTTTTTTTTAAATATACCACTCAATTAACAAAAAGGGAAGACCTAAATTAAAAAATAATATTCTTCATAAAAGTTTCGCTTATGTCTTGTCAAGGTAATAGAGCAAATCCCATATGTTTTGCTTGTAAACTAACAAATATATCACAATAAAATCTTATGCATATCGTAATGGATTTGGTTAAAAAATAGTTTTTTTTTAAATATACCACTTAATTAACAAAAAGGAAAAACCTAAATGAAGAAAAATATTCTTCATAAAAGTTTCGCTTATGTCTTGACAAGGTAATAGAGCAAATCCCATATGTTTTGCTTGTAAACTAACAAAGATATCACAATAAAATCTTTAACATATCGTAACGAATTTGGTTAAAAAGTAGTTTTTTTAAATATACCTCTCAATTAACAAAAAAGGAAGGCCTAAATGAAAAAAAAATATTCTTCATTAAAGCGCTTATGTCTTGACAAGGTAATAGAGCAAATCTCATATTTTTTGCTTGTTAACTAACAGCGATATCACAAAATCTATGAGATATTCTGATAGTTTTCGTTCCGAGTGTCGCGGCCAGTTTTCGTTCCGTCAGATCGCGGCCAGTTTTCATTCCGCTTTCGTCGTGTTTCGCGACCTTCAAATATTAGTCCCAGCGCGCGTTAAGGAGTGTCACTTCAAAAATATTGACCAATTACTGTACTGATTGATCTGTGATAATAATAACCTCCGTCCCTTTGCATTATGTCAATAACCATCAATTTAGACAAAACTATATTGTTATATAATGTCAGACATATATCTTCGACGACTAGCTAGTGTCACCTAAAATAGTTTAGGCTATCCCCGACGCGACGCTTCACTGCCGCTATGCAGTAAGCATCTCAACACCCGGAAACTAAGATAACACATACCGAGATCTTAGAACCCAAGTGTGTCAGTCGAGAAGAAAAGTGAGGGCCCTCCTTAACTCACAAGACCAATCGAAGGCACCGCGCTAACAGAGGACATTTCTGTCCATTATAATACAATCAACCACAAGCTGATAATACCTCGTCAATCGGCAGTAAACTCTGGTATACCATCAAAACTCTAGCCATGGACTACGATAACGATATAAACTACTATTCACCTGTCGACATGATTAGTCAGTACACAAAACAACCACACAAAGGTAAACTATGACATATACATGATCAGCCGAAGTGCTAGCACTTACCAAGGTTGGTAGAGAATAGGTTGCTTGATAACTTCTCCGATTGATTCGTGACGTCATCTGTTGAAAGCCAACATGCGAGAACATAGGAATGGCACGGTTTTGGTCGATTTGCTCGGCTATTTTTCAAGATAGAGATATAAACCCGGATATATTTATGATCACGAAGAAAAGACCTTTTTAAATATCTAATAATATACAGAGTGATCCTCTGAAAAAACACTTTAGAGGATCATTAGCCTAAAGTCTCTTTAAAAAATACTGATGAGAATGCGAGTTATCTGAATTGATATGTATACCTATAAAATAGTATTAAGTAAACCGTGTTTTATTTTATTGGTACTGAAATTAAGGTAGGTAAAAGACAAATGCTTCGACAATAATTAAACTAAAATGAACAAAACAGTTTCAAAACCTAGTACAAATAAGCTCCACGCACATAAATATATACAGAGAGTGGTCCGACTTATACTCAGAAACCTTTTAACAGCGTATTTATAGTTAAAAATGTCTGAAAATGCACAGTTTTTAAGATACAGGGTGTTAAAAGTTTCTTTTTATAAATATCCCTAATATCCTTTAGATAATTTTATTGAAAATTGGTGGTGTTCTTTGTAGTAATAAGGGACTAATTTAGACCTAATTAGATTAAAATTATTAAATCCAATATCGTCTCGGAGGGCACCTTAGCCAGTACTTAAAAACTAATTTTTTTCGTTTTTTTTATATATTTTTTCGGATTAACAACTTTTTTATCGCTTAACTTTTTGCGTATCTTGTTTCGTTTTTAATAAAAAAATTCTTCACCACTTATTTCCACTAAAATTACTGAAAAACCTTGTCGAAAACGTAAAGACTTTAACTTATACGACGTTGTTTACAAACCTGATGAGTCATACTTGGAGTCACGCTTTTGTATACCTGGTAGAGAGCGCAACACTCGTTTCTGGGAATTTATATTCAAAGATGCGCATAGATATGCTAAAAATGGAATTTTACCTCGAAATCTGACATAAAATCGTTAAACTGAATGTAACAAATCAAACTATTTTAACTAAACGGCGAGTAAAAATTTTGGATGACTTATTTCTTAAAATATCCCGTAACGCATCAAAAGCAAATCCACCTATTCTATTCAGACTAGTAAAATTGTAGTAGTAGTAGTAAATCCAATTTAACCTTGATTTTCTCGTCTTTCCCAATCTCGTACGGAAAATTGTGTAAAAGTTCATTTTCCTGATATTTTCGAAACCGGTAAGCATTTAGAGAATCCTAGAAATTCCCTATCGAACTGATGTCTCAGTTTTTTCGATCCCTGCAACTTTTTCCGCGCTAGAATGACCCAATCGTATTTGGTCAGGTATAAAACTGCTACTGGGTTCTGGTTTCGCCGATTACTATCACCAGATGTCACCTAACGGATAGCAAATATATTTTGAATATATTTCAATTTAAGAGAAAGCTAGTGGCACATACTAGGGGTTTTTCTAGAAAAATATTATTTAAAATAAGAAAACGTTATTGGATTTTTTTTTTAATATTTTGCTCTATTACTTGTCCTTAAAATCAGTCAAATAACTCCCATTTTTAGACATGTGCCCATCCGGAGAATGTTCCTTAAATATTTTTCAAACTTTAGAGCGTAATTCCTTACGATGCTTAACTAAAAACTGTTTCTCTAAAAATATGCTCGAAAACTTCGGAACTTCAGGCTGGTAGAAAAAAAAATATTTTTAAATAATTTATGAGATGATACTGCTATAGGCTTAAAATCTTAGAGCTAAGAGTTAATGAAGAGTCACAATCATAATAGAACACGCCTTTTGGCCCTGTGGCGTAGTAAATTTGATCGTTTTTCTGCACAGAGCTGTTGGTTTTTATGGCAGCATGAAACTCCGCTCGAACTCAGTTGATAGGATTAAAAAATCACGAAACTTCGCAGATCATAAAATTTTATGCGCAGAAGGGATCATGAAACTCTGCACATCATAAAATTTTATGCACAGACTGTATATTATGAAACCACTTCAGCTTTACATAATCTCCAATTGAAATGACACAAGGCAAAGTTTCGAAATATAAAATACCACGCAGGTGCTACCAACAAGAATTAACCTAAATTAACCCAAACATGTGTTAGTAAAGCGATAAATATTATTTAATTAAAATTAATCAAAATATAATTTTCATAATAATCGAATAGCGTGATTAAACAGAGTTCGGAGAGAGATACAAAACTTAATTGAGGACCCAAATATGGAACTCTTTATTTTTGAATAGTTCTTTGAACAATAGAGCAGCATGAAACAGCGCGGCACAGCAAAATGCTGCTTTCAGTTGCCAACATGTTATTAAATGACACCGTTCCCACCTAATCTGCGCAGAGCTGCGCTCCGCGACGCGTCACGCAGCTGCAAAATATTTATTCTTTCCTGAGCTTTGGAACGAGCACGCTGTTTATCAACGCGCTGCTCTGCTAGCTGACGGACTAGTGTGAATTGACCGAGGCATCGAATATATTTAGCGATTGGTACTTTTTTTAGTTTGGGTTAGCATGAAGAGTATATGAAATTCACCTTCCTCCAACTTTACTTGAAATATATCATGCACCCAATATTTTCTTTTCTTTATTCTTTGATTTCCTTAATGTTGACAGCATATAGCCGTTAATAATATCATAATCGTCTGATGATGAAGTGGTAGACGTCTCCTCTGGTGTCAACATTCTCACAAAATACAGCATTACACAAAGCTGATTATATTTGCTGCTTGTTAATGCTGCTCAGATGGAAATACTAATCTTAAAAATGATGCTCGTGATGCACCGCGCTGCGCTGCGATGCGCTGCTCGCGGCTGCTCAAATGGGAATCCTCCTTAATAAAGCAATAAACCCGGACATGTACGTGCGGAGATTCATATATGGATTAATGGGCCTTGTTTTATGTCGGTTTCTTTTAAGAAATTTGTACGAAGTTGGAAAAGCCCGGTTTTTAGAAACTAGAAATGAGATTTTTTTGTCGTAAATTAAACGTGCTCTTTTTTGGAGAGTAACCATGATCGAATCACCTTTAACTGCGCCACTGAAAGAAGACAAATTTAATTTGGCTTAATGTATTTAACATAATTTTACAATTCCACGTTGATACCAAAAATATCTAATCACTCAGGTATTTATTTTCTCTAATATCATATTCTTCCTCCATTACTTTCTCAAGTATATAAGATATTTATCAGCATTTTCAATAACGGGGTAGAAAGTGTTTTAATATGGTAGATCTTATGTCTTGTTATCACAATTATGATTAATTTGTAATAAAAGATGCGCAGAAATGGAGAATTTATTGCTCTATTAATCAGGGTAATTAATTTTTGTTAATTACTCCTCTATTACTAGCCTTATTAATTCTTATATGCACTTTTTCGCTCGAGCATGAAAAATAGGCACTTAAATTTGAATAATTAGGCATTACCTAATTAGGGTAATGGTATATTAGGCTCTTGCTATGGCACTGGATGATATCTAGCCAAGGTAGCTTAAGGTCTAGTTTGAATGTAGAGTGGAATGCAGAACGACACACCCTTAACCGGAACAATAGCCGACATTTTGAATAATCTATCTGTAATTTTGCATGTAGTGATAATATAAGAGATAAATGTTAGAACATTAATGGTTAGAAAACCAAAAACAAGAAAATCAATCAATTAGGGGCCACCTAAAGAAAATACAGAGAGCATTATTTCACGTGCAGAAAACAACTAGAGAATAACAAATTTTTCATTGAAATTTCTTCTAAACAGGAGAGATTAAAGAGTAATTAAAAAGAATTACGCATCTGAATGCTCATTAATATATCGGTTGTAAAAAATAAAATGTTTGAAGGGAAAACTTCTTTAGGCGCGTTTAGCACACCTTTTCCTGAATAGTAAATGACACTGAGCCGTCATCTAACGCTTAATCGGCTATCCTTTACGTCAAAATTTTTTTTTTCTAGAAAAAGGTGCAAATTTGGAATTTGGCGCGATTTTAGGCGATACTTGGGGACAATCAAGAGTCATTTGTTTTTGGGGATTATATTTTCAGTTTCCGAGTTAGTACAGCATAATATGCGAAATTATTTTTTATATAAAGGCTGGTCACTTGACGAGATTGTACGCCAAAGACGACTCTTTAAACTTTTCACCATTTCGAGTTTTGGCATAATACGTCAACATAATATTTTATTACCGGAAAATCGGATAATCTGTACCAAGCACACTTCTGTACATTAAAGAAGTAGGTTGCAAGTACACATACCAGAACATTGCATCGATACTAAACTGCTGGCCATTTGCATTCGAGCAAGGAAAATTTCGCCCAAATATAAAACTAAATATTTTCTTAACCAGACATGATATCGACCTACGGTTTTAAATGATTAATAGGCTTATCCCTTAGGAAAAACCTTCCGATGTTAGATCTTTTAAAACTTTCAAAAAATATTATATACAGGGTGTGAAAGAAGACGCTGATTTTTGCTCCAATTTCAATAGCATGTAATTTTCACAATAATTTTTTTAAATTTTGTCACTATACGTGAATTGAATCACTGGTTCATAGCAAAGAAAGTGGTTTGTCAAATTTTTGATATCTGCTATACTTTAAGAGATATTGATTTTTTTGGAAACCTTGCTTTTTCAACTTTTTCGTAGCTAGACCCCACTGTGCACATCGTGCACATTTTATAAGTAATTATCATTATACCTTACGAAAAGCTTTTTTATGTTGAGTAAAAAAATGTACCTAAATGTTGTGACTTATAATCACTTATTCTATGGTTTATTACTATCTCACAATTTTTCCCGATTGTTTTGTATTGGAAAGTACTCGCCTCTATATTTAGCAAGTTTTATCCATATTTATTATTTTTTAATATTGCACTGTATCTACATGTATATTTTACAGTGTGTCTAGAAAATTTTTTTAATTTAATTTTTGGAAAAAATGTATTTATTTATTTCTAATACAGCACTATTCCTAAAATTAAACTTGTTATGAAAACCCATAAAATTAAATAATACTAGTTTGATGTGTTTGACTTTGCGAGCGAGTACTTTCCAATACAAAACAATCGTGAAAAATTGTGAGATACTCATAAACCATAGACATATAGTGATTATAAGGACGCCACTGCACATCATAACATTTAGGTACAATTTTTTTACTGAACATAAACAAGCTTCTCGGAAGGTATAATATTCACTTACAAAGTTTGCACGATACAACGCACAGTATGGTCTAACTACCAAAAAGTTGAAAAAACAAGGTTTTACAAAAAAGTCGATATCTCTTAAAATATAGCAGATATCAAAAATTTGACAGACTGCTTTCTTTGGTATGGACCAGTGATTCAATTGATGTACAGTGACAAAATTTAAAAAAATTATTATGAAAGTTACATGCTATTAAAATTGGAGCAAAAATCACCACCTTCTTTGACACCCTGTATATACATTTTTTTGACAGTTTAAAAAAAATCCAACATTGGAAATTTTCTCTTAAGGGACAAATCTATTAACCATTAAAAACCAGAGATCTATATCATATATGGAATAATTAAGAAAATCTTAGAAAAAAACGAAGAAGTAAAGGATCGTTTATAGTCGTTTTTTGAGACACCCTGGCCCCTAAAGAGAGATACGCGTGTTTACAGGCTTTTCAAATAATAATAATTATCATAAAATGTTTGTTTTAACCTATTTATAAAAATGAGGATTCCTCTGTCTATCTACCTACCTTTATTAACTATGAATATGATCTTTGGTAGCAACATATCGTTTTACTTTATTAAACGTCAAACTGAAAAAAAAGGTACAGAAGGGCATAAGCGGCACAATACCTAAACAGCTATTTTCTGCAAGATCCTTTAATAAATCCATGCTTTAACGGATTAGTTATTAACTTAAATCGATATTCAATTATTTAAGATTTGCATTATTTTAAAATTAAGTTCAGTATTGGTTACATCTGGTGTCAAAGTCAAGCGTTGTAAATGCTACCAAACCCAGAAATATAGATTCTTGCCATTCTCTGGTAGATTTATGTGCTTGGTATTCTCTTTACCTTACCCATATTAGAACTTAAGATAACTATTCTGAACTTATATCTTAGAATTTAAAACATGAACTATTTCGACCTTTGTAATATAGGAACGTATCCGACTGGTATCGTTGGATACAGTTCCGAAGTGTTCTGTGGTCGTCTCTCTTTTTCGAACGTTCTCTTGACGGATGTCTAAGGTATCTTTTGGCAATTGACGTGGTCTTTTCCTTCCGAGTGATGAACATGTAGGTAGAGAAAAACAATTTTTCGAAGTCGAGATATTATCGTTGTAGTTTTGACCATCAGGTCTAGTATTCTTATTAATTATTTATCATGAGATAAATTGGCATGCACTCTGCCGTTTATATTTCTCATATTATCGGCTATATCGTCTCGTAAATGTAGAATTTAACTATTTCATACTTTGGAATATCTGGGAACGTACCCAAGCGGTACAGATCCGAAGTGTTCTGTGGTTATCTCTCATTTTAGAACGTTCTCTTGGCGTACATATAGGATATCATTTGGCCATTGACGTGGGGTTGTCAAAGTGCTGATGAGTGGTCTTCCCTTTCGATCGATGAACGTGTAAGGATTGAATTTTGTTTTTGTTTTGAGATGTTATCGATGTAGTTTTGACCATCAGATCCAGTATTTTTAATAACTTATCATGAGATAAATCACAAGCAGCCTGCCATTAATATTGTCACATATACGCTGCTACCGCTTGTTACTTATGGAACTGATTTCGTTGCAGTAGTTGCGCTTCAGAAGACGGAGGTAGTTGGGAGAGATGAATAGAAACACTCGGTGTAAAAGAGGCTCGGTTTATTAACTTCAGGTTGAGTATGGAAGGTTGTAAGTATTACCAAAATATTCGGGAATGCATATCTCGTAAGTCCCCTGGGATATTCCTCGCGAAAATGTTAACCACGAACAGCAGCGAGAGAGAGGGAGGGCTAGCCTGAAGGGCTATTACAATTAGACTGAAGGGCGGATAGATTATTTGATCTGGCGGAATATTTAGTTACGTAGTTTACTTTTTATTTGTAGTCAATTTAAACAGATCTTTGCCTTATGGCGTTATTAATTTTCACTGATTCACTTTTAAGGCGTGCCTGATCAGAGTGGCTTTTCCCTTTCGGTAGTTCGCACTGATAGGTCTGTTTTAAAGTGAGAGCTTTGATCTGCCAGAGGGGCTTTTCCCTTTCGGTAGTTCGCACTGGAGATCAAAGTCTGCCGGTATGGGCTGCTGCACAGCTTTTTATACCAAACTTTGACCTCTAATTCGAGTATTGTTTTGAATTGTCAACAAGGTTAATCATAACAGTTTATACTTTAATTAACAACCATTTATAATTGCGATTCAAGGTTAAGTTCAAACTTTCCACTGTATGATTTTATGTTACTTGACAATATTGTTACGTATTATCGGCAATATTGTCTCATAAAAGTATTTTACGTAAAGTAAGGTTACCCAATTCAAAAGGTATGTTATATATTAGTGTTTTTATATTAGATAGTTAGAATTATTTATAATTTAACTAATGCTCTTCCTCCGCCCGGTCTTTCGCTAGCGCGGAAAATTTCTCCAGGTTCTTACCTGCCAGTTTGAGACCTTTTTGTTTAAGTGATGCTGACCCTCATGGGGTAACGCGCAGCTTCACAGGATTGCGGCAAGCCAAGTAGCCATATGAGTTAGGGAATAGCAACCAACCACTGCCAGTGAATTCCATTCCCGTAGAACCATATGAAAAAGGCATATAAGTAGGCCCTATAATTATTTATTTTACCCTAATCTTTTTCGAAACTAACGTTAAGAACCTTTTTAATCGTTTATTGCCTTTTACCTGATCTATCATCGTTTTTATCATTATTTGGCTAATATCGAATTTCTTCACTACTGTTATACGATAATATCTTGGTAAGCAAATGTCTTACTAATATCATTGTAATTATCTACTTTACTTTTTTGTATTACGTACATTTACCGAAAAGCTACGCTCTTACATATAATTACTTACCTTAATTGTATCGAACTTACCGTTAAATGACTTTTAATCGTTTATTATATTTAATCATATTTATTACAGTTTCTTACCGTTATCTGATTACTTATGACCGACTTTCTTCATTGCCGTATATGATATTATCTTTGTTAGCAATGTCTTGCTAATATTATTGTATTATATGCTTTACTTTTTTGTATTACGTATACTTACTTAAATGCTACCCACTTACTCTAATATGCTGTAAGCCTTATGGCAGTTGACCATTCTACATAACTACCACGTTCATAAGCATGTTATCGAATTGAGGTCACTTCGATATCCCTGTAGATCTTCATTGACTATATATTTTCATCACAGGTCAAATTAAAATTATTTGATTTAATATTTCTTTTTTAACTGTTTGTTTGTCCGCTGATGTTATCGCTGTGAAATGATTAATTTATAATTATTTTATTTAGGGGATTCATCTTTATTTAAAGTGTTTTATTTAAGGCGTTCTATGATTACCTGTTACGAAGTCAATGCTTTAAAAATTCAGATTTTAGTTGGGAATGTATATTTAAGAAAAAGACACTAGGCAGTATTAATGATTTAGAACCTAAGATTATGGGTTGATGGTCTTATAATTTGGGTAATACTTATTTAATATATCTTATTATTTGACGTGCGATACCACAAATTTCAATTAGGTTTGAGACCTAATTAATTTTTTATTGTGCACGTTATGTCTAAGAATATATTTAATATTTAAATAAACAACTGAATTAGGATCTCTATTGTTTTTTATGGTATGCTGAAGTAAAGGCCAAGTTAAGTTTATGCAATTTCTTTTCAGGTTTCTCAATATTCACAGATAGGGTATTTTTCTGAATTTTACTATCCTAATTCCAATGCTTAAAAATCATTGATATATTCGTATTAGATAATTTAGTGGCGCCTTCGCGCAACTGTTTACTCTACGATCCATACCATAAATAATAACAGCGCTGGGTGCACCAGGCATATGGACCAGTTGTTAAGCAATTGACTAATCGAGTTACAAAAGTACACATTTAATTAAAATATGCCAGGCGTTTGTGCCGAATGGACTAAGAAGTCATTTGGGTACAAGCACCACACGTTAAGTTTACCCTCGAAAACCGTAATATTGTCCTATTTTAAGTGTCGAGGAACAATTTTTTTGCTATAACCCTAGTACAAATATAAAGCACTTCTGTAAAAACCACCCGGAACCAAACGTCAAGAAATGCAACCGTGTTAAAGGTAATGCACGACTGACGGTTGTGTCAAGTGGTATCGCTAAAAAACCACTCTTTGGTGCTTGTGCGAATTTTAAATAGGCTTTGCTTCGGAAATAAATGTTGTTCTATTTTGCGTTCAAAATTATTCCATTTCGACACGTAAAGGAGTGTAGAAAAGAACTTGTTGAGAGAGAACTAGATTAATTTGTATATACAAGGACTTTCAGCAATTAAAAAGTATAGTAATATAAAAATTCATAAAATGATGAAAGTATATAATATTGTAAACTACTAAGATGCATAAACTACTAATTAATTATCACCTTGCCCCAAGTTTGAGCTTTTACTTGACCTTGCAATTGAAAAATGTTATGCAAATATACAAGGCAAACTATAAACAACACAAGCGATCAACGCAAATCAGTATAAACCTTGCATCGGTCAGCAAATTTGGCCATCTAAATTCTCGAGCGAACCAATAGTTCGACAGACTGTCCCACACAAAATTTCGTTTTATCATTGACTGCAGACTGCAGCCCACATGGGCGTAGTCTCCTCGGTAACCTCCTAAGATCCAAATCGGCAGCCGCAGTCCATATAGTTGTGGTCGTCTCAGGATTACCTTCCTAAAAGTAGTAAAGTCGAATCTACCGTAAGTTTGTCAAAGTTCTAAATACAATAAATTAAAAAAAAATCTGTCAAATAGTTAAAGTGCTGTAAAAACTAAGTTAAATTAAGCTAAACTACTGTGCCGATAAAACACTCAAATAATTACCTAAATGAAGTAAACAATCACACAGCCCATAAAAAGCTTTATTATAGGACAGTGACCAAGATCTATAAACAATTCAAAGTTTATCTCAACCGGAGGGATATGCGCATTCTAGTAATCGGATATAGTGTAAATTTATTTTTATTACGCATGCATCATAATCAACGATTATCGCACGCTGCAGCGTGCTTAAAATGATGTTAATGATGCGCCTACTTTTTTAAAGGTTGCTATAGAAACATTTGATCATGTCAAATGTGACAGATTAATATATTCGTCAATATATCCCTTAACTTTAATATTTAAAAACATTTTTGAGATTATGATACATTCGTAATAAAAAATAGCGTATGATATACGTGTATAAGTGGCCTTTAAAGCTCCTGCGCGTCGTGTTTTGAAATATGTCGCGCATGCTTTAAAGGCTCTCTTATACACTTATATCATAATATACTATAAGACTTTGACGATTAGACGTTGCTTTTACCAAAGTATCTTCTATATCATCTGTTCTCACCTTATGTAGAATGATCTGATCTGAGCTACATAACTCTGCACACCAAGCATGACGCATTGTCATAACACAACGTGAAAATATACACCCAATAAACTAATAGATTAAATGTTGAATCCTAACGGTGCACCTTCTAACAAGCTTTGTCAAAAACTTTTGTCAAAAACATTTATTTCTACAGGACCGTCGAGTCGAAGCCAGAAGTAAACGAAGATATCACTGTCAAGTATCCCAAAGGCATTCAACTTAACCCTTAGCTACTAACGTCGTATTTCTGTTACACTGTTACTAACATGCCGTCTGAGACACTCCATTGGTCTTTTCGTATTTTTTTAAGAAAAACTTCATTTTAAAAATGCTTTTATTATATACGTACCTAGAACCCAATCAGTTTTAAGGTTAAGACAAACCACAAACATGTTGATGAGGTTAATAAGTTATACAAATTAACTTTAATTCATATTATTAACATTATTAAAGTCTGGAGCTGATCAATGACAGTTTGTGACAAGAGGGGCTGCATTGTATTGGCTGGCAGGAACGTCAAACTGGTGAGAGGAGTTTGATTTCGGGGAGTGACGCCCCCACCATTCCGAGTTGCCACGGGATGTGGCCCATCAAATCCGATCGTCCTCCTCCAGGCTGGAGAACACCAAAGTACAAAGTCTGGAGCTGATCACTGGGGAGTGATCCAACAAACCCCATTTTTACCCCTGTCAGACTAGGGACCGCCAAAGGAATGAGTCTGAGGCCGATGCTTCGAGTGGAAGCGGCCCTAGGTGGTAGATGCATAAGCCTACTCGCATCGTCCGGTGAAAGACCACCTCACCAGAATTGGGGAGCGCTAAGTGGTTTTCCCAAATCACGTTCCGCTCCCGCGCTGGTGATCCCGGGTTTCACAGTAGGAGTATATGGACATGATGGTGCTTCCAGGATCAAAATATTCCGGAGGTAAACTCCCCGGCCATTCGGATCTCCGGGCGCTGGGTGGCCCTGGGAGCCCTTCATTCCGCATTTTACAGACAGCAAAGATACCGAACCAATTTAG
Organism: Pissodes strobi; assembly: GCA_016904865.1. Classification (NCBI taxonomy): domain Eukaryota; kingdom Metazoa; phylum Arthropoda; class Insecta; order Coleoptera; family Curculionidae; genus Pissodes; species Pissodes strobi. The sequence goes on from JAEQML010057781.1 coordinate 23,957, forward strand.
AATAGATTTCTGCAACATAAGAGGCCTAAATACAAACATAAATTCGGTACACCAACATCTACAAGCAAATAGACCACACATATTAGCCCTTACAGAAACACAAGTATGTTCTACAACAACAACAGTGAACTACCTCTATCCTGGTTACGACTTACATACCCGATTTAGATATAAGTTCGGAATATGCCTTTTTGTACGAAGCGACCTTTCATGTCATCGCGAGGAAACACTCGAACCGAACAACCTTGACGTCATGTGGCTCAAGTTCACCGCCAAGGGATTAACCAAGTTTATATGTTGTCTCTATCGCCCTCCGAGCGATAGAGCCTACCAAAACTTTTTCTCAACACTAGCTACCACCTTTGACTCAATACAGGTCGATCACCCCAGTTCAGAAATAATCGTTCTGGGAGACTTCAATGCCCACAACACCAACTGGCTCAAACATCACAACAAGACCGACAACGAAGGTAGAGAAGCTGAAGCATTTGCCATCAGCTGCGGGCTTACTCAACTTGTAGACGAACCAACTCGAATCTCAGAGAGGGGCGAATTCGCCGCCCTCCTGGATCTTTTTCTGACCACCAATCCTGACCAGTACAAGGTTACAGTTGGTCCGCCATTAGGTACCTCTGACCACAAACTTATTACAACGGTTTGTGAATTGCCACTCATACAGAAGGATCCACCATTGCCTCGCAAAATCTGGCATTACAATTCTGCAAACTGGGACGATCTGAGGCAGTTTTACCTAGATTTTCCTTGGCTCGACGTCTGCTTTGCCACTGACGACCCGTCAGACTGCTGCGAAGAGATCATGCAAGTAATCTCCTCAGGAATGGAAGCATACATCCCAAATTCCATCAAGTTACCATCAAAAGGAAAGCCCTGGTTCGACAAAAGATGCGAAAGAGCTGTAGGAAGGAAACAGCAAGCCTATAAGTACTGGCAGCAAAATCAGACCGCTGAAAATCGCAATTATTTTATCGAGGCGAGAAACGAGTGCAAGCTTGTGATCGACGAAACTAAGGACAAACACAATCAAAGGATCAGGAATAAACTTTTGCAATGCCCCAGTGGCTCCAGGAATTTCTGGTCGGTAGCAAAGGCAGTAAGTAACAACTTTACAAAAACGTCTCTCCCACCTTTGACGGACGAACGTGGCATCACGGCGACTACAGCCAAAGAAAAAGCAAACATGCTCGCCAAAATGTTTTCATCGCACTCTACCTTAGACGTGCCCCAAAGCAAGACTCTCCCCACTATACCGAACATCAACACCACCATGGCAGAAGTCAAGTTTTCTCATCGTGATATTCGCAAAATCCTTAAAGAACTAGATACGCAAAAGGCATCAGGACCGGACGGAATACCTGCCATCGTGCTAAAGAACTGCGCCAACGAACTAACACCTGTTTTTTCCAGGCTTTTTTCTCTTTCTTACAGAAAAGGGATTTACCCATCCTCTTGGAAAGTCGCTCGAGTGCAACCTGTTCCAAAAAAAGGCAAGAAAACCACGCCCTCAAACTATCGCCCAATTGCCTTGCTTCCAATAATCTCCAAAGTCATGGAACGTGTAGTCAACCAGCAACTACTCAAGTACCTCGAGAGCAACAGAATAATCAGCGATAATCAATACGGCTTTCGCAAAGAGAGATCGACAGGAGATGTATTGGCCTATGTCACTCATATATGGAGTAGGGCAATTGAAAACTACGGAGAGTCTCGAGCGATTGCGTTGGATATTTCAAAAGCATTCGACAGAGTTTGGCATGACGGACTGCTCAACAAACTGCCGTCCTTGGGACTGCCCGCCTCTCTCTGCAGCTGGCTGGCCAGTTTCCTTAAGAACCGATCCCTACATGTTGCAGTCGATGGACACATCTCGGACACATTTACCATCAACGCGGGCGTGCCTCAGGGCGCAATACTTTTACCAACTCTGTTCCTCATCTATATTAATGACCTGCTGATCGAAACGAATAATCCTGTTTACAGTTTTGCAGATGACAGTACCCTTGTCTCCCACTTTAGATCAGAAAAACCCTTACCAGCGACTGAGACTCATCACCGCAGACAGGAGCAGATTACAGCAATTAATCAAGACCTGGAGAAAGTTCAAACTTGGGGCGACCGAAATTTGGTCCAGTTCAATGCAGCGAAGACCCAAGCAGCAACGTTTACTAAGAGGGCCAATACAGCGGGCCCTGACATCATTATGGCAGGATCGACCATTCCTTCATCCTCGTCAATCGGGCTGCTGGGTGTCTCGGTCAACAGCAATATGTCATGGCATGACCATGTTGCTAACATCGCAAAATCAGCCTCCCAGAAGCTTGGTGCGCTATTTCGCAACAAAAAACTCTATACACCGCAGCAGTTGCTCTTGCTGTACAAAGCGCAAATAAGACCGTGCTTAGAATATTGCTCACATATCTGGGGTGAAAGCATACCCTAAAGCTGCTGGATTCCATTCAGAAGAGGGCTGTGCGTCTCGTCGGCGATCCGGAGTTGACCCGGAATTTGGATAGTCTGGAACATCGCAGACATGTGGCCGAGATGTCTCTGTTTTACAGATACTTTCACGGCAGATGTTCCCAGGATTTGGCCCACATAATCCCGCCCCTGGCAACTCCTGTCAGGCAGTCCCGACAGACGGCAGGAGCGCACCAGTTCGTCGTACAGCTAGAAACACCTAGAACATCGCTTTACCAGAACTCCTTTGTCTGGCGCACTGCATCACTGTGGAACTCACTTCCAGGACATCTGTTTCCCACTAATTACAACCTACAAATATTCAAGAACCGTGTCAATCAACATCTTCGCACACACACCGCTCGTCGAGCGCCATAGGATCTACCTTTAGTGTGTGTGCCACTGCCATAAAAAAAAAAAAAAAATAAAAAATTAAAATTGCTTTCGCAAATAACTAGACAAAACGGAAATAAAGACAAAAAATAAAACTTAACCGTAAATTTCTACTTTAGTACAATGAATAAAATGTTACCTGAAAGATAAAAAGTTTGTTAGGAAAATGCATTAATAAAACACAAAGAATAAAACTGAGCTGAATACAGTAAAAATATCTGTATAGCTTACCTTTACAAGTATTGTCCAATGTACTGGCTTCAGCATTTTCTCGATTTGAATTTTGATGTAGAAGACCAGAGCCCACTGTAATATTATTTTTTGATTGAGCAGTGTTACCTAAAAAATAAATAGCTCGTTAAATATATAGATACAGTACTAAAACAATACGTCTATCTAATTAACCAACAAATTTGTAGAACTGCTATTATTTACTTACAGTCATAATATTCTTGACACACAGAGGGACCATTTGAGTTTTCTGTAAGTTGAGTAACTCTCTACCCAATTTAGTACTCGATCATGTGAGTTCTCCCTCTGGACAATTTCTAAGATAGAAAAGTGAACCGTTAATAGTTCCCCATTAATAATAAATAGTGCAACTATTTTACCTATACCATTTTCATTTGAAATACGTTCAAATGTTTTACTATTTTCAGGAAAAGGACTACAGATATTTTCGTGATACACCTGCTTTATAACCAGATCCATAATTCGCCTGCCACGACAACCATTGTTCATAAAGAGTACCTAGCTTTGTTCAGCTTACGAATACAAACGATTCTGGAAGTATCAAAAACTTTAATTATTAACAGATCTGTGGTACTTATTGTTCAATATTTTAAACAATTAAAAATAAAATAGGCAGTAAGTGTTTATTAAGAACACTGTTTTATTTGAGCCTCTAACGTTTTTTCGAAGCGCGAAATCATAATATATCATCATTTTTTTGGTCAATACAGTTATAAATTTGAATATGAAATTTTCAACAAAAAAAAAACAATATAAACCTCCAAAAATGTTCCATTCAACAAGGTTACATTTCAAAATATGTCTTTCTTTATTAATTGTTTTTGAGGTTACAATTCGGTTTGCCACTATATTCCCTAAAGTAATTGTGACAAATATTATCAACTTACCAATATAGATCGACATAACACAAAATATCACTTTATTCTAAACACAAGTATGACGTGTTAAGGCTGTAACTTGAAATGTAACTTTATTCGGGATGAAAATTAACCCGTTCGCTTCCAAAGTTAAAACCACGTTAAAATGTAACCGTATTCTCGAGAATCATGGCGCCACGCCTAACAAAGCCAGAGAGTTACATCTGCCATCTAGTGGTGAATTCATGCAAGCTCACTTATTTTCGTCTTCCCCATAAAACTTTGGCAACTTTTAAGTAGTTTTCCATGAAAATCTCAAAATTGTAGTTTTTTGAGATGTAACCCTCTTCTTCCGCATGATCGAATTATAACGATCTCTGATTGTGCCAAAAAGGGCGTAAGAGGTGCAAAGATATATATCGTATCAGATAGTCAAACAGCCTTAAAAGCGCTAGCATCTAGCAGAATCAAGTCCCGGCTGGTGTGGGATTGTCGGAGGGCTGCAGATCAATTAATTAATTAATAGATGCTTTATTGTCAAAAAATTTTCCAATTTGTAGACAAAGCTAGAGTACCAAATATACAAAACATATAAAAACACAAATAGAAATATACAATAAAAAGAAAAACCTAACTGTACAAAACTTTATACAATTGTGCAAATTGTACGAGGTCAAAATATTATTTAAAATGTTAAATATCAAGAGCTAGAGTACAAAACATACAAAACATATAAAAACACAAATAGAAATATATAATAAAAAAAAAAGAAAAACCTAACTATACAAAACTATACAATTGTACAAATTGTACGTGGTCAAAATATGTAAAATATTAAATATCAAAATATTTAACATCAAATCCTAAACACTAAACGCCAAGCATTAAACATGAAATCATTAAACCAGTGTGTAAGATGCTCAAAATTAAGTATTAATTAAAAAAAAGTCGTTGACTGCGTATAAGGCTCTCTCCAGTAAGTATAGGTAATCTCAGAGCTCTGCGAAATGCGGGAAAAGATGTTATTGACTTCAGTTCAAATGATAGATTATTGTGCAATTTTTTTGCATTGTACAATATAGAGCTTTTAACTAACTCTGAGCGTGGGGTTGGCAGATAAAGATCATGCTCCGTATTACTAAGTGGATAGTTGTGAAATGGTCTATCTGGAATGGCAGATACGTGCTTGCGGATTAAGCAAACCGATTCAAATATGAATAAGGAAGGAAGAGTTAATAATATATTAAATCTTTTAAAGAAATCCTGGCAGTGAGTTCTACTGTTTAGTCCCAGTGAATATCGAATAGCTCTCTTTTGTAGTTTGAAAATACGCTCAAATTGAGTCGCACAAACGTACCCCAGAATGGAAGGGCGTATCGGAGGTGCGACTCAAAAAGGGCATAATAGACTGTTCTAGCAGTTGACACGCTAAGTTCCCTGGAAACAGTTCTTAACGCAAAACAGGCAGAACTTAATTTTTTTGATAAGACATCGATGTGCATGTCCCACTTCAAATGTCTGTCCACAACAAGCCCCAAAAATTTCACAGATTCAACGACGTCGATGGTGGTGTTATTAAGTACAAAAGATTGCAACGTACTTTTATATTGCAAAACTTTAGTTCTAGAAACGTTGAGGCATAGGAGATTAGAATCACACCATGATTTAATGGTGATTAAGTCACTAGATACAGTTCTATGAAGCGCCGTAATATCCGGATTGCTCCAAGTGAAACTAGTATCGTCCGCAAAGAGACAAACTTTACCGCTAATGTCCAGACAAGCAATGTCGTTGATAAACAGCAGAAAGAAAATGGGGCCTAGTACTGAACCCTGGGGTACTCCACAATCTATTGGCCTCCAAGAAGACATCGACGTATCAACCCTCACAAGCTGACTTCTGTTGTTAAGATACGACTTAAACCATTCGAGAGGCACTCCTCTGAATCCGTAGTACTGCAATTTGTTAAGTAAGATATTATGATTTACACAATCGAAAGCTTTAGAGAAATCACAGTAAATGGTTGCTGTAGAGTGATGGTTGTTCAGGTTGGAATATACGTAATTAAAGAGGGAAAACAAAGCATCATTTGTGCATTTGTTACTTAAAAATCCAAATTGATGGGTAGTAAGTATTTTATATTTAGAGAGAAAAGATAGAAGCCTTTTTTAACCAATCTTTCAATGATCTTTGATAATGTGGGAAGTAGTGCCATTGGGCGATAGTTCGAAGCTTGGTCTTTATCTCCTCCTTTATGCAAAGGAATAATTAGTGCCGTCTTAAGACAGTTTGGAAAAACCCCATTTTGGAATGACTTGTTAATTCAAGCAGTAAGATGGTTTAATGTGCATTCCGGCAGGTTTGAAAACATTTTCAGAGTAAGCCCATCAGTCCCAGATGAGGATTTGTTTTTAATGTCTTTAATTGTGCTGCGAAGCTCAGCAAATGCTACAGGCGTAAAGAAGAAATTCACATTAGCATCAGAGAGATATGAAAGTAGATCATGAGAAGGAGTTATGGTGTTCATTAAATCTTTAGCCACATTTACAAAGTAATTGTTTAGGTTCTCAGGTGAATTAGCGATAGTGCCAGACGAAGAAGCCTTATTCCTTAAGTCACTCACAATAGACCATGATTCTTTAGCAACGTTACCGGATTTAGCCAGCCTCTCATTATAATAAATGTCCTTGGCAGCTTTTATAGTTTTATGATAGACTTTCCTGTAAAGTTTCACGTAATCATGATAGAAGACGCTGTCCGAGTATTTTTTTAAGTGAGATAATGAACGAATGTTCTTTGTAGATATGCGTAAGCCTTTAGTTGACCAGGGGTTATGTTTTTTAATTTTGATAGGCCTAAGCGGAAAGGATTCGAACGCCAGAGTAGATAAAGTTTTTATAAATCTAGAAAATTCGGTATCGATATCATCAGAGAGGACAACCCAGTTAGTTGTTAGACATAGGTGCTTGAAATTTAGAAAATTTTTGTCCGAAAATATACGGCATAATTTGCGTGAAGCAATTTTGCATTTGGATTTTACCGAAAATTCTGTTAATACTGCCTCATGATCAGAGAAACCCGAGTTAAGAACAGCACAGTCAACGAATTCTGGATCAAAAGATGACACGACATAGTCTATAATACTAGAACTAGTTTTAGTTATTCTAGTTGGTGAGTTAATATGCATGATTATACCAAAAGAGTCGAAAATGGACCGAAGGGATTCTTGAGCAGCACACACACTGGAAAAGTCAACATTAAGGTCGCCACACAAAATTAATTTGCTTCTTAAAGGCAGGGATTCAAGCAAACTCAGTAATCTTTGACTGAAAGTATGCATGTCAGCGTCAGGTGTTCTGTAAATACAAACAAGATAGAGGTCGTAAGCGTTATGATAGACGATAGAAAATTCAAATACCTTCTCACACAATAAATTATCGAACTTAGTTACTGCCGAAAAGTCGTTGTTAGTAGACATTATCATGAGATAAATTACTTCTATTAAATCTAGTTACTGTAGTATAATTTTTGACAAACACAGCTTCATCAACATTTAACCAATGTTCAGTTATGGCAATGATTTCTGGAAA
>MU192078.1:5018-31521 GCA_016904865.1 Pissodes strobi
CATGAAAGAAGAAGAGAGAGAGTGTAGTGTGTGTAAAGAGAGAGAGTGTTACCTACATTACCCATGCAATAGCAGTGAAGGCGGACAAGACAGGCGGCGTCGATGGCGGTCGTCATGGCGGCGAGACTCTGCAGGAAGCGGCGTGTGTCCGGTCTCAGCTGGGCGATTTACATTGTCGGTAGTGGCGACGGTCCTCAGAAGTCTGGCCTGGTCGGCTGGCGTCTTCTTCTTCGAGAACCCGCGTGGATTCTGTCGGTTTAGCTCGATAACAAGGATGTGCGTACACCCCTTCAATTTGGTTCATGAGGCTTCGCGCTTGCGTATTGTGAGTCAAGTCAAAGTTGATTTTAACTTGACCTTGCTTTTAGTGGTGGGCAATACGGGTCGTTTTATAGAGCCGGGTCAACCGATCTGGATCAGTTAAAAGATCCGGGTCAGTGAGCCGGATCTCGGGTCAGTTGGATCCCTATCAAGTCTCGTCATTCTATGAGCGCGGGACGCGATTCGACTGCACGGTTCGACCTTTCAATATTTGTTTTAAATTTTTGGTGGGATTGGTAGGAGCGATGCGGCCTCATCTATTGATGTGCTTTAACAAAAACGTGTTTAATATTTTACGTTTACGTGGTGACTTAAATAATAAACAAATAGAAATCTGAGATAGTGACAAAAACGAAATCGACTACGAAATACTAAAACAAGTGAAATTATATTTTTACATGTAAGTCTTTAACTTTTTATTAATATATTATTATGTATTATAAGAATACAAATAATGTATTCTTATTTCAATAAAAAAACAATCACTTGCACTGTTACAAATAAAATATCTATGCTAAATAAAAAGTACATCCCAAGATGTGTTTAAGGTTATTAAAAAATATTTAAGAAATTGCATGTAAGATAAAAATAATAAAAAAACAAATATGGACGATAGCGAGACGTATATTCAGCTCAATCTCTGAAACATTTCATGCCGCAAATTGTGGAAAGAATAATACCAATAATTAAATATCGATTCTTATTTCGTTTTAAAAATTACTCTAGTTAAGCAATTTAATACTTTTTTGGTATGATCACTCACTTTTTGATTTTCGGCATTTTTGAAATTATATATAGTAGTATAGTATTTATTACATAAAAGTTGTACAGGTAAATAATTTTACAACATAAAATAATAAACAATGTAGGCATATGCTTAACTAATAAATCATTTTTCTAAATTAAGCTCTACATTTGTTAAGGGATAAGAAATCATGTTAAGCTTTTAAAAAGCTTCTCGATCAACTTACCCATCCACCCTTTTGCAGCCCTTAGCAAAAATCGCCTACATGCTATACTCTATTTCGAAATGGTGCGGAGTAATAAAACCTACTTATAAATGCAAAACGCTAACAGAGTGGTCAAATAAATTTTTGTGATTTCTAAATATTTAGCCACAGCTGTTATAGCCTGCTGTATTATATTTTAACCATTCCACCCTGTTTTGTATGGCAATCCCGCTGCAAACAATAGGCTTTATTAGCAAAGGGGCCATTTTCTACCTGCAGTAGCGTACGTTTGGGTATTTAATTTAAAATTCCTGTTTTACCTAAGTACTTTTATTTATTCACTTATTTATGTATATTCAAAAAAACAGTATTACTGTAACATTTTATCACATATAATATTTATATAATAAGGTATAAGAATTGCGATTTTGTGTAAACAGTTATGTAGAGAACTATGGTATATCATTTTCGTCGTCAGAAAAATCCGTCGAATCTTCGTCATGTTCCAAGGATATAATTAAAGGCTCTACAATTAGGTCAATTAAATGGTCTAGTTTCCACATTTTTTCTTCTTCTTTTATAACATGCTCAATACGCTTACGCCATTTTTCAGAATCGACATTTTTTTAAAGATTCCTCAAAGATATGAAGATGGTATAGGTGGTTTTACAGATCCACTTTTTCGTTCACACCTTAATTTATATATCGACGTTTTTGAAACACCCGTCATTTGCGAACAGATTTCCACCACAGTATCAACGCTATACAGAGGATTTTGATGTTTGAGGGCGTCATATACATTAAGAATAATATTCTTTTCGTTAACAGAAAATGGACATTTGCTCGCTCGTTTCACTGGAGAGAAAACTGAATTAGCCATTTTAATTGAAACTATGAAATGAAACAAACACACTGTGTCTTCTTCGGAAGAACAAATATAACTGAAAAATTACAATTACTTAAACTTTAGGGTATGCATACAAAAAATCGTCAAATTTGAATGTTTACAATAGTAATAAAAAAACCTAAGGGTGATAAATATAATGCTGGGAAAGTCCGAGTATTAGGACAGGTAAACGTTTAAAATATGTACGTATATGTACGTAATTATGTACGCCTATGTATCAGCCATCAGAAAATGATTTATTACTTCGCATCATTTCGAAATAGAGTATACTTGTGTTATTTAAATTAAATCCTAAAACAAATTAACAATATTGTAACAATTAAGATACCTATATCAAATACACACTTTTACAGGTTAACAATGTAACGCTCAGTTCCAAAACAAATACAAACCTAATTTACATAAATATACAAGTTTACAATAATCTCCAACTTCACAAAAATCTCCAAGTTCACAATCGGTGGTACAGCCTTTAGTGCAGGAACAATGGCGGCCCCCCAGCTTTTAGACAGTGGAGAAGGGTCGTGGTGAGTTATAATGCCTGAGCGCCACGCGGTTAACTTATCGCCATGCCCTGATGCTGGATCTTCAGTGAGACCAATAACCACGAATTGCTCTCCTCCCTGCTGTAACCTATTGAAAAACTTGGAAGGGGAAACAAAAAGAAATATCACCCCAATTAAACAAAAATAACAAGTGTATATTCCGTATTGGTGACTATACTTTTGAATTAAATAAGAAAAATAATTGCTACAAGAAGAATGTCTTGTATATGTAGCTATGACAATTAATATATATATGTTTGCTAAAGATGGAATATTAAAAGTAACGGTTTAATGTTAAATAGTACTTTATGTTATAACTACGGCGCCCTATAAATACGAATACGTGATCACGTGTCGTTTACATGCCCTTGATTGGTGCTAAAACCTATACGGTACAAAAATATGATAACTTCTTCTACTTCGACACTCTAAATAACTCTAATCAAAAAGCAAGAAGTTAACGTGCTATTTCAAATGTACTAGATTCATGTAAGTAAAATATTCACCTATTAAATAGTAACCGTACCAGAGGTAAATCTATATGATTACGCGTCGATACGCTATGCTTATATGCGAACAGTTTCAAAAATATTTATATTATACGACGCTGAAAAGAAGTAAAACACGCGAACAAGACACGCTGAAATGAATTAATAACACGCCAAAACTATCCGGATTAGCTGGATAATCCAGTATACATATGCTAACTATTGAGAATAATTCGTTACTTCCAAATAACTTGAAGGTAACTATATTTTAAATCAAGTCATACCATCAATACTTTCATTAAGCAAATTCATCCGAAAATTTAATTTAATTCGCCCTAAATCACCAATCAAATAAAACACAATAATAAAATGAAATAAAATAAAAGTCCCAAAATACACTATATAAAATCCTAAATTAAGACTTATCTGATACGTTATCAAGCCAACAGTGAGTTCATCCAGGATCCAGGTGTTCGTCGAATCACTGGAGCGTCAAGGTCGAGAAGACACACTCCGTATGCGTTGAGGCTTGAATCAGACAGCGAGACACGCAGTCAATTGACGGTTACTCCGGAACCACGTATTGTCAGAGGAGTCTCAGTATGCAGTCTCGAAACCCAGGTAGGAAACCGGATCGTAAGAGGACAATGGAACCAATAATCCAAAAATAGAATTCCAAAAATCCGGAAAAACAGAAAACAGGAAACAGGAACAGGAAATCCAAGAATTGAAAATCCAAGAATTGAAAATCCAAGAATTGAAACCCCTGAAACAAATAGGGCAAATTAGCACGCTGATCAAGCCAAAATATGAAGGAAACAGGTACGGAACCTCAACAAATAACAGATCAAAACAATATCTGTATCAAATTTACTCAAACAACATACCTTTAGATGTTAAACGGGGTTCAAGTGTGTGGCAGCTCTCGAAAATCAAATCCCCAGACGTGGGTGCAGGTGGTCGAATCTACAAATCTTCCTTCATCTACAATCATCCATCAGACGAGAAACCATCGACGACCACAATCCTGCTCAAGGGCTTCGTTGAATACTCCCCTAACTAGGGCACTGTATATTTCACACTAAATATCAGTATCTCAACGAAAATTCCCAATTTCGAGAGCTCGGCACTGAAACCTACTGGTTCCTTCAAGATCACATAAAGACTAAATTGGCTTGCTCCGAAATGACGAGGCTAGCAGAATTAACATCGCGCCGGCCCAACATACTATGTTGCCAGAAGCGTCCCTATTTGTGACAAAGTACTAGAAAGTTATGATGTCATACTACCGGATTCGCCAAAACAAGCGCTAAAGCGACTCATTATCGAAATGATTTAAATCAATTAGAATCTTTTATATGCTTGGTGGGAATATATAACACACGCGTTATGCGGCAGTCTAAAATTACAATCAACACGCGCCACTAATAGCATTATGCCAAATAAGGCATTAACTTGGCAACCGTGTCGACCGTGAAGGCCACGCGCTTGTCCAGAAAGCTGTCACTTATACCGCCAAAATTATCCCCCACAGATTATGTGAAACGTAGACCAATTTCCTTCGCGTCGCTAGAATCTACTCCGAGCTGAAATATTATCGAACTTTAATAATGGAGAGTTCGTGTAATACTGCGTCAATATGCAAGCGTAGAGGGCTAAATATTGATATAATCAGCAAATTCAAGCGTATGATAGCTAAATCCTACAATAAATGCAACGCGAATTAGAGTGGTTCTCGAGTCGATATCGACGGAGGGATCCGATGCGCATTCCACCGGTCGTGTAGTCTATGGTTTAAAACCGGAGTGACATGACATACTTCTAACAAACGTCAATGTTTCATTATTCCCAAAATGAAAATATTCCGTAATCACCTAAGCAAAACAATATATTATCAAATATAAATCAATGAGAAAATTACCACAGAATGACCATCAAGTGTACAAAAAGTAAGTTATAATTACAGTGTTAGATATCCCTAAATAACCTTAAAATACAACTCGGCATGCATTATAGTCCAAACTCCAATTACTCGGCTAATCTGTAAACAATCTATCACTGTTGTTTTATTTTAGGCACAACCTTCCAAGAAAGGCGAAAATATATTCTTGATTCCAAAATACTTCGAATCAGCAATTAAAAACCATAATTAACAAGGCCGAATACAGTGGATGGCCATCAAGGTGTATTATCGAGCTGAAATAATGAAAACAAGCCAACTGATTAGAAGAAGGGTTTCTTTCTCCATTTAGAAAGACAGCATAATAGGACAAAACCCAGGAGAAAATACCAATATACAACGAAGCTTTGTGGTTCCAGCTGCAACAATATATCGTGTGTGTAAAGTTAATTCGTTCAAAATAAAGCATGTGCCTTTGATATATCAAGAGATAAATATGAACTATTTGCTTTAGAATACCTAGTTTAATGGATTGGGTTCCATGCTTTTCCAATACTAGTCCCATTGTGGTGATTATCTAATTTTTGTAGTCTATTTTAATAAATAATATGATGTTTGATTATTTTCCCTCCAGAAATAGATCAATTTTAGTCGACTATGGTACCACATACGTAAATTTTTATTTTGGTCCTTCGCCATTTCGTCCAGAAAAAAAAATAAATGCGTATAGTTAATCGGAGCCCGTTACAACAAGAATGAATAACCAAATAAAAACAAGTGTTCCATTTCACCGGCATAATTAAATATTTAGCCCGTAAAAAAAAGGTTTGCCCCTTTGACTTTTCTACACTTTAGGAAGTTCTACTTATTTGGCTCGCGATACATACCTAATGGTTAATTCTAGAAATAAAGTGCTTATTTTTGTAAAACTCACGATATTCTCTTGACAATAAAGTTTTAGTATTTTCTTTTGGATTATAAAAAATAGTTTCATAATTTAAACAAATATTATTATTATGTATTATGAATTGTAGCTTGAAATCCATAATTTAAAACAATATTATTATTATTACAGGTTCCGTACAGTAACTAATTGGTCTTTCTAAAGATGTTACGAAACGAATAGAACATTGTAAAGTCATTGCTGTTGGGGGTTAAATATATGTTTAGATGTAGCATTTAATTAGATGCACAGCTAATATTAAAATAATTCACTTCTTAAGTTCATTTAATTTGAAATATATATTTAATAAAAACGTACCTACTAAAATTATGAGAAAATGGAAAACGATAAAACCGGTTATCACACTTAAACTGACAACTTTTTATTATTTACTTTATTAATCAGGTTCCTTTTATATACGGTAAATATGAAGATATGTAATATAAATAATAATATAATAATAATAATTAAGCTTTATTGTCACAAAACATATATGCAAGTAAATGTTATAGACAAAGCCGTACTTTAATAACTACAGTAAAAACAACGAAAAAGATTTGTCTAAACGTATAGCTAAGTAAGTAAAATATAAATACATAAGTTGTAGATTCAGACATAAGTGTTAAGTATAACAATCAATACATAAGCAAAAAATAGAAGTCATGTCTAAAATATAAGTATATCTACTGTATCCCGAGTGAGATTCTATTATAGCAAAAGCCTTTCTCACATCATATCTTTCCAATTCCCTGGACAGCACTCTTATTGCATAGCAATTGGATGATGATAACTTGGAGTTCAGTTTATTTACGTGACATTCAAATATTAGTCTGTTATGGACTAACTAAATTTGATCATCTCCAATCGGATAACTACTTTGAATTTTCCATTGTATACAATAAGAGCCTTGATTTACACGTAATTTGTATATATAGAGCGCCAAATTCTGATGTGCAATTGTTCTTTGATAACCTGCTAAGCTTGTTAGATGGTCTGCCGGTGAAAGGCAAGAAAATTTTGTGCGGCGATTTAAATATTGACTACGCTACCGCTTGTGCTGCCCAAAAATCATTAATTCCTATTTTTGACTCTTGGTCTTTCAATGCATGTAACCTCTCCAACTCGGATTTCTAACAATTCCTCTTCTATCATTGACTATGTAGCGTCCGATTTTCCTTCAACTGATGTCCAATCGACAGTAACTAGCGCGGGTCTCTCAGATCATGAGGCAGTAATCTCCAAATTCAATACTTCTTATAGGCCCTCAAAAAAAACTCGCCACCTAGGTAGAATCTTCTCAGCCTCCAATTTTTCATCCTTTCGTAACCTTTGCCTAAAGACCAACTGGAATTTTGAATCAGGTGAACTTGATTCTGACTTTAGTGGTTTCTTAAATAAAATTATAAATGCATTCAATAAAGCCTTCCCGCTTAAATCCATTAAACCTAAACGTCACAAACCATGGACTACGAAAGGCTTACGCATATCTGCAAAAAATATGCGTTCCCTCTCATACATAAAAAATTCACTAACTCCACTCAAGTTCTTGAATTCATTTCGAATTAAGATCTACCTAAAACTTATCAAGACAGCAAAGAAACTATATTATCAAAATCGTTTATCAACTGCTAAAAACGTATCCAAGGAGGCCTGGTCCATTATTAACGATCTTAGAGGCAAAACAAATTCCGCGAATCAGAGCATGCCAAAACCAAATGATTTGAACGAATATTTTGTCAACGTGAGCAAAAATGTTACCTCTGGTATTTCTCCTTCTCTCGACCCTCTCTCGTTTCTTCCTCCTTCTAAAAAAGTCGCTGATAGTTTTTTCCTAAGCCCTGTGACCAGCCTTGAACTTCTTCAGGTAATGAGCAGCATAAAGAGTAAATCAGCTTGTAGCACTGATAATCTGTCAATTAAAATTTTCTTGAACCTCCCACTTCCAATTATGGATGTCCTAGCTTCCTTAATTAATGCGTCCTTCACGAAAGGTGTTTTTCCCGAATGCCTCAAAACTGCGATAATTATTCCTCTTCATAAGGGAGGTGAAAAGGATGTCTTATGCAATTATCGTCCAATTGCTCTGTTGCCTGTACTCTCTAAAATCATTGAAAAGTTATTAAAAAATCGCCTCATGCCATTTCTCCTTAGACATGGCATACTGTCCCCGGAACAGTTCGGATTTTTACCAAACAAGTGTACAAATGACGCCATATTCTCGTTGCTTCACAATGTTTACTCACCCCTTAACAACAATCTCCCCACTGCTACAGTCTTCTGTGATTACGCTAAAGCGTTTGACTGTGTGTGTCATGACATCTTGTTAAGAAAACTAAATTTTTATGGAATCCGTGGTATTCCTTCGAACTGGTTTCAATCTTATCTTGAAAATAGACAGCAGTTTGTTAGAGCGAACGGTTCTGATTCTGACTGCAGATTAATTACCAGTGGAGTTCCACAGGGCTCTGTTCTTGGGCCTATCCTTTTTCTAATATATATTAATGACATTACATACCTAAAAATCAATGGTAAAATTTCTCTCTTTGCTGACGACACAAGCATAACTTGGAGTGATTCTAATACTTTCTCCCTACACTCTAATATCTCCAGCGATCTCGTCACAATCAAAACTTGGTCTGACTCAAATTGGCTGTGTTTCAACGTTGATAAAACGGTAGCCTTATCTTATAAAACAACCTTACAACAACCTTTGCTACTTCACAACAGCAATATTAAATACGTTGAATTGGCTAAATTCCTAGGTTTGAGTATTAGTGCCAACCTTAAGTGGTCCGCACATATTGATTCTTTAACAAAAAAGCTTTCTTCTGCCTGCTTCGCAATTCGATCGGTTTCGAAGGGACTAAATCTGTCTACTGCCAGGCTCACTTACTTCTCTTTGTTTGAATCTCATCTTCGCTACGGCCTTCCCTTTTGGGGCTGCTGTAACACCGAGCAATTTCGTACCATTTTCAAACTTCAAAAGAGAGCAATTCGTTATTTATTTGGTCTTAATGGCAGAGCTCATTGCGAATACTACTTTAAAAAATATAAAATTCTTACGCTTAATGCTTTGTTTATTTTAGAAACAACTTGTTTAATACGCAAATATCGAACCATATTTCCCGAAAGGCCACAACATGAGTACTCAACAAGAAATTCGAGTCAGGACATCTACCTTCCTTTTCCCTCCTCTGAATTAACAAAAAATTCTATTCTTTATAATTCCAAGAAGTTATACAATACACTCCGCTACATCTTAAATCCATCCCTACATTTGCTAAATTTCGTGAAAAAACGAAAGCTTACCTACTGGAAAGACCTTATTATTCTATAAATGAGTTTTGCGTGAATTAGATTTTATTTTTTCCTCCATTAATTTTCTTGGGCTTCATGTGCGGCGGTGAAATTTTTTTATATTATATATATTTTTTATAATAGGTATAGGATTATCTTTTTGACGAATTAGTGATTTTTCGGATATACAGGAATTACACAAAATTAAATATCTAGCTATCAATTTTAGTCATGTTTTGTTTACTTTTCCTCGGTATTTTCAACTCTGCAGCGTTTGCATATTGCCTGAGTCAAGTTCACCGACATGACCTTCCTTATTTTTTCAAACAGCACGTTTCGTTATAATGTATGTTTAATATTTTGATAACACTGGGTTTCTTTACCCTATGTTTTGTGTACTTCCTGTGGATCTAGTTCAACTGCTTATGATGTTCTGTAATATAGTTTTTTTGTTAAATCGTGACCAATTTCAATTTGAAAATTGCTTGTTCTATTTTTATCGTATATATTATTGTATATATTAAGTTTTGTTTTGTTTTGTATTTGCCCTACTATGGTTAGTTTATTTATTTTAGTTAGCTTTGTCCATAAAATTTATTTGAATTTTTCTATGGCAATAAAGCATACTTGACTTTGACTTTGACTTTGGAGATGTAGCCCCAAAAATGTACTTTTCATTAGGATTACTAGATTATTATTCTCCAGTGATATGTTATTTATGATATATTTAAAATTCATTATACTAGTTTTAGATATGTTTAAAGAAACTTTGTTGGCATCACATCAATGATTTATTTATCTTCACGAAAGAGGAATTTTCTTTTTAAGTTCTACCTAGGCAATATTTTTTATTTTAACTACACATCCAATGAAACCGTGGGTAGATTTTCCCACATGGTTTCGTGTATAGATTTTAACGAGAAAGTAAAGAATTTATATTCTGCGACAAGCAAACTAATGCATATACATATTAATTCTGATAAACCATCTGATCTGGCTGAGGAGTTATATTATAATTTTCCATTCTTTTTTTTTGCAGAAAAAAACGTGAAGAGAAATAGTCTTAGAAGGGTTGGGAAACTTCATGCAACTAATTGTGTATTGCAATGCATTTATTACTGCAAATTTGGGTGTAATAATTGCATGGCTAACATATCAGCTTCATTAGCCGAAGGTACTAATAAAACTTTCTGCTTTCTTGATGTTTTCTTTGTTTTAAAAAAACGTCTCTGGGGTTCTATTTTTTTGATATCTCGAATATTTGTCGAAGGTACACTCGTAGAAGGTAAAAAAGGTATATAATTAATTTTATTATTTCGGATTGCCTCTAAAGTTGGTTGTAAAGTTCTTGCAGTGTTTGAGTACTGAAAATATGTTGCTGCAGAGTTTGGGCAAGTTTTTGTTGTTTTTCAAAAAGAACTTGAGGTTTGGGCTTGTTGGTGCTCACTGCCATAACAAGGGTTTTTGTTTCTTCCACTTTGTTCACTTCATTCACATCAATGGTCAAATTATCTAGCTAAACAAAATTTAAAAATAATCAAATAGAAGAAGTAAAAAATATTTTTTAAAGCTAGTCAATGACCCTAAAAATAAAGTTTTATTTTTGACTGTATACCTACTTGTAGCAATGAAATTTATAAATACTTCCACCAAATTTAGAAAACTATATTTTTATGTAGGCATTATTTCTAATGTTCCTATTATGAAACTGTGTTTTTGACAACGGATATCAGCAATAAGTTATTGGATTTAAATAAGACATTATTAGAGGTTAGACAAAAAAATGGATGTTGACAACATAATAAAAGATTTATGTACTAATGAAATAGTATTAGTAAATAAAAAAATATATATAAATAAGTGTGCCTCACCTTTATAAGCACACAACTGAAGTGAAACTTCTTAAAGAGATTAGCAATTGAGTTTAAAAGCAATTATTAGAGATGTATTCTATAATATTATTCATTTATTTCATTAAAGTGTTTCACAATGATTTCCTTTTAATTTTTTCGGAATTACTACCTCGCTAAAGAAGTTTCACTTCAAAAACCTTCTTTATAATATAACTATACTTATTCCTACAAAAAAAAATAATTGAATTAATAACATATCCTGGATCCAGAGCTGGCTGTTGGTAGTTATGCTTACCAGATAAAACTTCTGCTCTTTTGCTGATACTTGCTGGATTTTGCTGTATAAATCTGCACACTAAGTGGACATGTTTGCACATGTTCCACTTAATACTGCAGTCTATACATGTACATGTATAGCGATAAATACACACACCACATTTATTACATAAAAGTTTGCAAGAACATTCCAACTCTAATTATTCTTCCACAGTATAAATATCTTGCCTTGAAACTTCAACTATCTGCATTGTGAAAAATTGCGAATAGAAAGCGAAGCCATCTTTTAGCAAGGCAAACGAACAAAGTCATAAATAAATATTCGGTAGACAAAAGACTACTTCCTTGAATTTGGCGGCATATCTACTGAATTTTTGATAGTAATACTCTTAGTTGTTCCACCACTAAATAAAATACAGCAGGTACAGTGAAACAAAATTTTTTTAGAAGTTCACTAGTTGTAGTACTCGCCTAAAAACAAATATATCCATCACCAAAATTATAATTTGAACTATGTTAATATTGAATTAATTGTGTGGAATTGAGAAATCCACAAGATATATAACAAAACATCCATGAACAGTGATATTTTAGCTGAATGTACAATATCGGCTAAGCGAGATTTTTAATCATCTCTTCTAGTTTAAGAATAATTATCAAGGCTAAAAACAGTGATGAAGAAATTCAGGTAAATAATTATTGCATGAATCTGTTTTTGTTTTGTGCTTTTTTCTTTTAATACAAGAAATTTGCATTTTTTTGCATGAAAAAAATTTTTGGCGCAGTTTGTGGTACTAGTCTTTGGTCCAAACCCTTTAATATTCGATTAATCTGCCGACAATAATTAAATAGATTAACTTCTATAAAATACCTGAAAATGTTTCTTTTTATAGGTTTGTCATGGAAGCAGTCTGTAAAAGAAACTCTGTTACAAAGGGTTTCCAACGTGAAGGCTACAACATTTGGTTTATATATATTATGACTCAATATATATTTTATGATTGAAAAAAAAACTCATTTACATATCTCAAGGAGGTGCTCTTAAATCTAAACTCCTTAAATTTTAAAACTCTTCATGTTCAGAGTCCTCCTTTGATACTTTTTTATATATAAAAGAAATATTTGCAGATACAGATCTGTTTTCCAATCTTCTTAGTAACATATCCAGCGACATACTTCAAAGCTTGTGTTACAATTGGCCTCATTGAAACGGGCAAATTATCTGGGACCTTACTAAACGTTTCATTCCTTACATTTTCATCCTCCTCAGGTAAACCCTACAAATAAAGAGATAATAAAATGAATTGAAGAATATGAAATAGTTGGTGAGAGGAAATATTGTACTTACCTGGGTAACAAGTCTTTGATTTGAAGGCTTAAAAACACTTCTGACTCATCTTCCTCACAATTAGTACCGACAGAATTTTTGGAAGTCAGTTGATTAACCAATAAACTTTTATAGTAGTGGTTGAAACCAGTCACTGTAGGGTTTATATCCCTTTAACTCTTTGCCTCATCTTTCCCAAAAAAATTCTCGAGAGGATCTTGATTGAATGTTCGAGGCATGAGGTGTGAAAATCCAAAATCAGACATCGTCTTCCCTAGGCCTTTGAAATTTTTAATGGTTGACACTAAATTTTTAAGGCTGGGCGAGACAAAGCATTTTCAATTCCAGTCGAATTTAAATGTTTTCAGTTTTCGGATGGCGTCACTCGAGAACTTTAAATGGGGAGAATTTTTGGTATCGCCAGACCTCAAAGCTTTGCCAGGAGAAGGCTGGAAGGAGCTTCCATTCAAGCTGTCAAATAATTGGTCCAAAAACTCCAGCAAAACTGCAGTATCTGCAGCAGATTTTTCAAGTGCAAGCAGCTGTTCTTCGGCCTGGACAGTAGTTGCTAAAATTAACGTGCAAGTTAAGAATAAATATCACACAATTATTACACATACTTTCTAATATAAAAAATTCTCAGTTTTATATTTTACTTTAAAATTTTAACTAACATACCTGAAAATGCAAAGACATTTATTGCAGCAGCTACTGCATGACTGAAAACCTGAGTGCATTTTGACACTTTCATTTTGTTAACCTTATCTGGGGTAACATGGAAATCTGTGATATTAGGCATCAATCTTAAACTGCCCAGACATAGATCCATCTTATAAGCGGTATATATATCTGACCATTTTGCTGTTTTTCTTATACCATCATGAGTGAAATATAGGAAATACTTCATCAAATTGTTGCGCAACCCTTAAAATAGGTGTGGCACTACAAAAAGTGGAATAATCCTTTGACCATCAACTTCAAAATTAAAATCAAGGAATTCCTTTCCATCTCTTTTATACTGCTCTTCTATTTTTTTACCAAATATTTGATGGCAGCTTGATTGTTGGCGTCCTGATCACAAACAGTTGCTATCATATTGAGTGCAATACTGTAACAATTCCTTATTATTAGTGTGATAATATGTTCTAGATCATGCTTTGTTGTTCCACCATCTGCCACTCTCTTTATGCCACGTAGCATAAAGACCTGAAAGTAAAACAATGTTCAAATGAAATATATATGGACGGTGTTTTGCAATAATGGTCTAACCCACTTACCTATTGTTCCGAGCAAATTAACATAATGCATGTAATTACTATAAAAAATACGCTTTTAAAAATATTGTTTTTATTTATTTTCTTTTAAGTAAAAATTATTACAATTTAACTAAAACAACATACAAACTCAACATCCAGACTAAGGTTTTTGTTTAAAAAAAATATTAAAGTGGGTTAGGTGATTTTTGCAAAAAGAAATATAAAAGATTGTTGTTTTGCAATAACCCCTTATTCCTTGAAAAAAGCGAGTATACAAAGAAAATCTAAAAATGGTCAAAAAATAAAGAGGTTTAACTAGGTAAATATTATTTAATTACTTCCTCCATTTGATCTGGATCAATTTGAAAGTCTGGATCTAAACCAATTCCTTCCAAATCTTCCTGAAAATCCACACATTCGACAATATCTAAAAAGTCATAAAAAGGCTTGGCATATTGGGGAATTAAACTGTACAAATATTTTAGGTCCTTTATTTTTTCGGCTGGCAGTGGTTTACAATTTGGCCACAAAGGAGGCACATCTATATATTTTAGAACAGGCTTTCACCCCTTTCCCGTTTTTTCAATATTTACCTCTAAAAATCTCTGTTCTGACACATGGTTTTTCATAAATAATACGGTAGGATTTTCTTTTGTAAACTTGATCACATGTGTTTTCAACCAACTTATGTTCTCTTTATTTGAATCAACTTTTGGATTTGTTATTGATTTTTCCAATAAATTGACTGAAACCATTTCATCAGACCTTATACGATTTACAGTAAAGTTATTTTTACGTCTACAGGAGTACATGATTTTCATGTTGTCGTGATCAGTGTATAGCCTTTCGTGTGTTTTAAGGGCACATTCAACATCTCCGAAGTGTGAGTCGTTAGGCAGTAACTTTATACTTCTCTTCTGACCCCCGCAAAAGTCGGACCATAAAATTAGTTTTTTTACTGGAGCCTTTATATATTCCTTAATATATTTTCGTAGAGATGAACCAACTTCTTGTGTGCCCCTGCCAGCCTCCCGTTCGCTCCATACATTAAAAACTCCTTTTTTGTGCTGCCGACATAAATGCCCAAATCAAACAAATTTAATTGCCTTTTATAATATGCGATACCAGTGAGTTTTTTGAAGATCGAAGGTTAAAGTTTCGAGTGTTTCATCCTCTTGTGCACATATTAGATCAGCCTTCATTTGGCTTCGTAGATCTTCCGCTATTTCGAGATGTTTCTTGTGATCTCTTTCTAGGTCCTCTTTTTTTTGCAAATCTTGTGCAGAAGTTACTTGGACTTTATATTTATCACAACTTCGGCAAGTATCCTTATGAGGTGTTTTAAACCTCAAATTAAAATTTGAATAAAATACATTTTTGTATTTGGTAAGGCTTACTGGCTGTTCTGTGATTTCCTTATAGAATTGATACATTTTCGCCAAATTTAGTTCGGGATGTAAAAAATTTGAGTCTGTCTGACTGCGACAATAATGTGACACATATGTTGGAAATGAAGCTATATGTTCCTTAATTTTCTTAATTCTTTCTTCATCGATGACATTTCTTCCTCCACTACTTCTTCCCCTTTTATCAAGAATTATGTTATTTTTCATTTGATCCAGGGCCACACGGATTCGGTTATGGTTTATTTGAAGAGTACTTAAAAATGTATCCTTACAAACGTAAGTATTATCTATGTAATATTTTCTTGACTTGCTTCTTCTTGATATTTTGGTTTTTGTGTAGCATCTCTTATCAACTTCTTGGACGCATTTGCTTAACAAGGCACAACGTCCTTCAAATGTACCAATGTTCCAATATTGAAGAAAAAATCTTCTTATTTCCACATTAACAGCCGTCTGACAGTTTTTTGAGCATGGACAAGAATACTCTTCTTTAAATATTTTAGGTGGTACAATTTTATTTTTTGCTGACACGTATTTTAAGTTAAAGTTTGCAAACTTTTTTCTATCTTGTCTTGATTGATTTATTATATTCCTCTTTCTACCGCGTTTCTTTCTGCCTTCACTTTCCTTTACATTCAAATCGATTTCTTGGTCCATTGTTTCTTCTGCAGAATCAGTATTTTCTGAGTCAGGGACGTATTCGCTGCCTGAAGACTGGTAGGGCTCACCCACATCGACATCAAGTAGTGTAGCAGAAGACATATTTTGCAAAGTACAGTCATCACATTTTTCTTGTTCTTGAGGACCAGCATTGAGTGTTTGTTGAAACTTTTCAAGCCCCATTTTTACTAGTAATTTTCCTCTTGACATATTCATCCTCTGCAATGAAACAAAACAATAAGTATGGTTTGCAATACTCATAACAAGCGGTTTAATTATTTTATTAAGAGAAATTACTTATTGAAAAATATTTTCAATTCGTAAATTTTAATTTAAAATTTTGCACTATGTGCTATTATTTTAAGATTAGCAAAAAAAGTCTATCCCACATTCTTTCACTAACGTAAAACATAACAAGCAAATTATCTTTATATCGAGCATTTAACACTTATAATAATGGTAACTTCATATTATGTGCCCTAATTTATATGTAATTTGTAATCGTTCTTGTTAAATATGACAGAGCTAAATTATTAAATTCTTATAGGTTATATTAATATAATAAAGCATTTATTTAAATATTCTAACTTACATCATGCATTATCAAAAATAATCGTGTAATATACATACCCTGAGTACTAATATACCTCGCAGTAGCACAGCAACTTTATTTTGTGATAATTATTATTAGTAAACACCAAATTTACGACTTTTTACTAACAAGGGAAAGAGCTTTACTGTCGTAAACAACACCTTGATGTTTTCTCTTAAAACGTTAAGCAGACAGATATGCAACAATGGTCTAACCAACATGGCAACATAAATGTGGGTTAGATCATTTTTCAGGTTTCTGTTCCGATGATTTATCGAATGTGGTTTAGAGCTTTCGTCATAGATGTCATTAAAATGCCGGATGTGGCTTAGATTATTTTTGCATGCTATAGTACCAGAAGCCAAGAAGCAGAAACACGTGTCGCCGGGTTACCTCCATCTATTAATTTTCTGCTCCTGTTAAGCGGACATGCCAAGAAATTTCTCTCCTTTTTATACTTTATGTATCTATCCGCAAAGAAACCTCTCCTTCTCTCTCTTGAAAGTATTCTTCTATGTTTCTTAATAAACTGTTAATTCCTGCTTGGTTTGAACCCCCTTGGTCACACACTGTTGCAATAACATGCAGTCCTATCTCTTGGCATTTCTCTATAACGATTTTAATCATGTTTTTAAATGCGCACTTTTTGCTGGGCCATCGCTGAATGTAAAAGAAAGGGGTTGTTTCCATCTGGAATATACCCCTTGTATCATAAATACATTTGTATGGTCAACAATGCCAGTGGAAGTTCCATTATAGGAGACACCCTCAATCATATCTTCTTTTCTATTATATTGAACTTCACAGGACAGTGACATCTCATCAAAAAGTAAGACACAGCACTTCTCTTTCTCATTCATTTTGGTGATGGATTCTTTTAAATTATAAAATAAATGTTCATTAATGCCTGGCATTAGTGGAATTCTATTCAAAAAAATTGTGAGGGTTTTTCGTGAAGGAAGATAAATATTTTTGATAAAAACCTATAGCCTTTACCACTAGCTTTTAAAAGTGAAAGAGCTAATACTTTATGATCGACAGTAAATCTTCTTCCTTTTGGTGTTTTTTTTTGTGATTTAATTTGAGATAAAATGAAGTTATAAGTAGTGGTGTTAACATTCTCAAATATCTTTCCTAAATCGTTATCTTCGATTGATTTCTCAGCTTGATGCAATCTGCTTTTATACGACTTTAATCGACCTCCTAATACTGACATTTTATTGCCCCAATGTTTGATCGCCATATATAGATCTTTTGCCTTGGGTGTTAGGTCTGATTGTCGACTTACATTAACTGACTGCAGAATTCTTCTCCTAGTCTTGCAACCTAAAGCAAAACATTTTATTGCAAATTCAGACATATTCATAAATTGTATTTATTTGCACAATTTATTATGCACAAAGCTACAATAATAGACATGATCAACGTGTTAATTTTATTTAGCAAATAAAAGATGTTTAATTAACCTTCCGCTACTGGCGCGCAGATTTCTCTAACCGTTACTGGCGGCTGACTCTGAGTCCGCACACTAAAATATCCAATATGGGTGTGAATTTAGTCTGCATATTATTATGAAAACACTAAAATTTTATAAACAAAGCTTTATTTCATTAATTCGGAATATTAAACACATACTAAAACACAAAATAAAAAATGTTTCAATAAACTTTAAACTCAATGTTCATAGCAATCTGAACAAACACAAGTTAGATGTTCCAAACACATAAACTTGTTACATAATCGACATGAGAATCGTGTTGGACGGTTTTTCTTCCTGTCACAATAGTCGCATCGTCCTCTAATGTTCATTGGCTGTGGATCAGGATCTGGATTTCTAATACCAAATATCTCTTTTATTCTTAGATATATGGTTTTGGGAATATTTGATTGCATTGCCCGTGAGCGGAGATGATTTTCTGCTAGTTGAGATGAAAGTAGATGCAAAAACTTTCGCCGTGGTAATTTTTTGTCTGGATTTTGTAAATGATATAATACCATGGAATTAACCCCAGCCATGTTGAGTAGTGCATAAAAAATTACCATCGGTCAACGCCGAGTATTCCTAGCGCAATCGTAGGCGGCACACATTTTATCTAGTGTATCGACTCCACCTTTCGAACCATTATAATCGATTATCATCTCTGCTTTTCCTGTTTCTGCGTCAATATTATCATCATGGTGGAGACTTGAAATATGCAATACATTTTTATTTCTCTTCGGTATATAAGAGACAATCGTCATATCTTTACTAAATCCAAACATACTTGAGCTTATTGGTCTTCCTGTTGGATTGGAAAATTCTGGAGGAAGTTCAGCTTTGTTTTTTCTTATGGTGCCCAAGAAAGTGAGAGTGTATTCCGTCAATAAATTTTGCACAAGTGGTACACTACTGAACCAATTATCGCAGGTCACATTTCTTCTGGCTCAACAAGTCGACGAACAACAGCTGACGGTGAGATATCGACGGAATAGGGTCTATCTGGCTGTGTTCCAACATACACCTCCAAATTGCAGGTATAATATAATTTTGAATCGACCATAGCAAATACTTTTAGTCCATATCTATTCGGCTTACTCGGAATATATTGCCGAAATAAGCATCTTCCCCTAAAGGCTTCCAATTTTTCGTCGATTGTAACGTTTTCGTAAGGTGTATATGCAGACTTACAATTTGTGACAAAACATTCAAATATGTCCCTGATTGGAGCCAGTCGATCCATTTGTTTTCTCTCGGCACGAGTATCCGTACTGTCGAACCGTAAGTGCTGCAACAAAAACTGGAAACGGAACTTTGACATTGTAAGGCGGAATTGTTCGACACCGGTACCATTATCATTCCACAATTCGTCAACACTAAGCCGGCTAGATTTGAGAACCCCAGCTAAATAGAGCAGGCTAATCAGAGCCTGTACTTCAGCAATATCAGTTTCTTTGCAATTTCTTTCACGTGTATAATTGTCTCTGAATTTTAGAATATGTTGATTGGTATATTCAACGATTTTTCCAAGCATTTCCGTATTGAAAAAGTAATTCCATATCTCAAAAATACCTTTGAGATTTTTCATAGGTCCTTTTGGCCCAGGCAAATGTTTCATTATGTTCTCTTTTCTAGTTTTAGAACACGATGGAATATGTTTCTCCCATTTGGTGGTTTTATTTTTTCCTAGAAAGAAAGGCACTTGCAAAGGAACAAGTTCGTGTGAATCATTGTCAGGTTCTTCTGAATCACTGTCGGAAATTTCTTGATCTGTGTCTGAATTCAATATTTGTTCTTCGACAAGGTCTTCTTCCTCGTCTTCAGGATCACAATCATCCTCTATCATTGGAGTCTCGACTTCTTCCTCACCCAGGCATAGTTTCATTAGTTCATGAAGCCTTTCCTGATCTTTTTCATAAGATCCCATCTGAAAAATAAAGCAAAATAAGATGTTATAACTTAAATTTTCAGTACACTTCTGCTCTTACCTTGAAAATCTTAATGAAAATGGAAAATGTATTATAAATTTACAACTGTTGAAAACGTGATGTCTTACTGGCTGCGGACTGTCACTCCGCACATGCATCTAATTACCGAACGACTAATACAACGTACGCCACGCACTACACTGGCGTCTATCATATCATTTATGAGGAATACCGAGAGCGGTAGGAGCGGCAGGAGTGGGAGTTACTAGTAAATCCATTAAACGAGAATATGCGGAGTACCAGTCCGCGCGCCAGTTGTGGAAGGTTAAGAGAAAAGTTTTAAAAATAAGCAAAATACTAGTAAAAAATTGACAGAAAAATATGATTACTTCAAAATTGCAAATTAATAATTATGCAAATTCTTCCCAAGTCAAGTGCATAAAGGAAACCCCCACCGGGGCTTCGCCCCTGGACCCCATTCGGGCATCGCCCTTAAACCCCACCGGGGCTTCACCAATTTACGTGAGTGTAACCCAACTAACCCAAACTAATCCAAACTATTAACATGTTTTCACATAAAAACATTTACATCTAAATTTTGATAGTTGTTCGATCATAAAGACCATAATATAAACATATATAACAAATCTAATATAACAATATCATATAAACCATCATCTTCCATATTGCTAGTACAAACACGTGCTCTGCATTTCTTTGTATTGTAATTAACACACCGCCATGTGACTTTTTCGTCCGATTTGCGGTGATACGTGTATATAAATCCCTCCAAATTAAGGTTTTTACCTCCTTTCTGATTGATAATAAATTCCAAAGGCATTTTTCAATATTATTCACTAATATCTATATAACGACGATTACTTAGTATTTATTACTAAATTAAAATATCTTTAGAGGTTTGACCGACGTGTACTGTTTACTGGCACTACAGTAAAACGAACTATAGAGAGCGGGAAATATTTAAACACCATGTTAGATATGGGATTTGTTTATCTTCTGACTTTTTTGTTGGGATTTGTTTTTGTAGCGGGTTATTTTTGTTAGGGTATTTTTTATTTTGGAGTATTTTGGCTGGGCTTAAACTAACTGGGATATTTTCTTCTGGGATTTTCTGACCGGCCACCATAATAAATGAATTAATATTTCATAACCTATAATTATAATATACATACCTGTGTGCTCTTTGGTGAATTCTCGCCTATCTGCAATTTCTTACATGGAATTATCATTTAATTTCTTTATTTAATTAGGCGGTAAATAATCAGGGACTTGATTATAGTTTTCATTTGTGTCAGAAACCAGCTGTCATGTGACGACTAATTTTAATATCTTCTTTTTTTAATCTTTGGCTGGAAGTAATCGAGTTAGGTTTCGGGCGATTTCGCTTGTCTAGAGCTCGGTTCGTTGCACAAGACGCGTGCGACTCGATGTAATTTTGAATCGCTCGATAGTAGATCAGTTGATTATGTGTCTTTATCACTTGGCCTTGCTCCAAGCGTGTATTACCTTAAATGCACTTGGGGCTAGTGTCTTCTACCTTGAATGACATTGAGATAATTTGATCTTGAATGCCCTTGAGTTTTAGTTGACGGTTGTGCATATGACCTTGTGATTGCTCCAAGTTTACATGACCTTGAACGCTCTTTGGACTGTTTGCAGAAGTTATTGTTCAAGATGTTTGAAAGTCAGTTAAGACGTGCAACTTGAATTTATGTGCCCTTGAGACAATTTCAAGTCATCGACTCAAATGCCATTGTGCATTTGTGATCGTACTTAACAAATTGTTGTTTTGGGAAAAGTGTTATTGCAACATTACTTGATAAAGAAAATGGCTATGTTTTTTGTTCTTATTTACCGAAAAGAGGTGTTGGAACTATTATCGAAGAAGTTGTTGAAATTACCGATAACACTAACGAAAAACATAAATTAACCTATTTAGGACAAAGTCCGACAAAGTGAACCCACATATTGCGGTACCAAAACACGTTTTTTTTGTACGGTGTGATAATCTGGAATAATTAAATTATCTTGGAACTATCACAGTCCTCAAATTTGTATTACATTTAATTATAATGAATTATCAGAATGCTGACACGCTGTTCTCTTTTTCACAGAGGACAATATGATCAATTTTGTATACAATGCGAATTAAGTTTCACACATTAGAACTTTTGTAGTACTGCCACAAGAATAGAATTCTATTCTGTGTGTGGTACTGCTAAGAAATATGCGCGGAGATATCGTATACTTGGGTTAGTGTGTTGACGATGAAAAGTATGCCAAATACCTGAAGGATGCATTAAATTTTTGTATCGGGGCACACGTGGGTGAGAAATTTGTTTATGGTTATATTGGCCTGGACACATTTTGCAGTTAAATGCTTGAGGAGGATTTGAAGCTTATGGTAATTGAAATCTCACAAATTCTCAAAGACCTTGTTGATAAGTATTGCCTTTATGAAGATCTAGAAGTTACATCAGTTTGATGGAACTCAAGCTTACAAGACTCTTCGAGAGAAATATGCTCTACACGAAGATCCAGTGGCAACATCAAAATGCGCAAGAAAACACATTATTTACAACATTCTTGTAACTTTGTAAGTCAAAATAAAACATTGTTTTTAACATTCTTATAATATTGCAAGACAATAATTGGATATTTGCAACATTCCTACGGTATAGTAGAAGTGTGTGATTTTTGTATAGGTATAGTTAAATGGCTGCTCCAGTAACGCAGCTATGTTTCTTTAAACATCAACTTTAGAAAAGATATCTTAGTATAAGTTTAAAATGGCATCTGTTTAACAACACAATTGATATATTTGGTCGTCAGCGAACCAGAGCAAATGATGGATTAGCTCCGGTGCTATCATGCACTAATTTCAAGCTTACTACCAGCGGCGACTACGATATTCAGGGGAAACATTTAACTAAGGTATCCGATCCAAGAAGTGTTATGGATGCAAACATGAAGCACTATGTAGGTATACTGTAAAATTCATGAATTACATCAAACCTTTGCTAATATAATCGTAAAATTGAAGAATTACATCAAACATTTGCTAATATAATAAATAAAGGTTGTACAAGAACAAAGATGTATTGATTAAACCGTATAGTATTTGTATTTACTCACTTCTGTAGCTAGGGTAATGCTATTTGTTTTCTTATATTTAATTAATTCCAAACGATACATAGATCTATGAATGACTCATGATTTATTAATTTGATGTCCATACTTTATATCACATTTAAATTATATCTCATTGCGTTGGTAACGATTATGTTTGTGTCATTGCTTCAGTAAATGTCCTGGATTGTATTCTCATCCTGATGTAATCGATTCCAGTATACCCTGAAATTGAACAGATGAATTAAAAATTGTTTGAGGTACATATTCACAAATTAGTAGTACACCTGTGGCATATCAACATAAATTGACTACACAACTTAAATAGATAGTATCTCACGGTTATTTGTTATTTCAACCTCTTGGTTCAGCCGAGGAACTCATTGATTGTGAAAGTTAATTGTAATTCATATCTCGTGGATTCGATAATAATAAGTTTCGTAGAATACAGGACCTAAAACATTAAATTGCTGATTAAACGAAACATAAACAAGTGCTTGGGTTATAATAAAGAATTAATATTTCATAACCTATAATTGGACTCGTCGAGTGTACACGTCCTCGGTCGAGTGTACACGTGTCGCGTATCGGTAATTTTGTTTCAGCTTCATATACAGATATGATAGTTTGGGGACTCATGGGGCTTTCAGGGACCGTTTAGATTCCCCGAGTAAGATTCGGTGCATGTACAAGATTTAAATGTGTGTAAACATCCAGCCGGTGGTGTTCGAACCTTAAAACAAGCCGTGCATGTACAAGTCGGAGCCTCCAGGAGTATATACTCGATATACTGGAGGGTCTAAAAATAGTATCTCTACCCACCAAGGTGTAACCAATGTAGAAGGGTCGCTCTACCTGTTGCTAAGCCTGGATAGGGGTCTTTTCTGGCTGAATTTTCTCAAGAAAAAGGCCAACAGAGAGTTTACTACTACTACTACTATAACCTATAATTATAATATACATACCTATGTGCTCTTTGGTGAATTTTCGCCTATCTGCAATTTCTTACACGGAATTATCATTTAATTTCTTTATTTAATTAAGCGGTAAATAATCAGGGACTTGATTATAGTTTTCATTTGTGTCAGAAATCAGCTATGATGTGAAAACTAATGTTAATATCTTCTTTTTTTAATCTTTGGCTGGAAGTAATCGAGTTAAGTTTTGGGCGATTTCGCTTGGTTCGTTGCACAAGACGCGTGCGACTCGGTGTAATTTTGAATCACTCGATAGTAGATCAGTTGATTATGTATCTTTATCACTTGACCTTACTCCAAGAATGTATTACCTTGAACGCCCTTGGGACTGGTGTCTTTTACCTTGAATGACATTGAGATAATTTGATCTTGAATGCCCTTGAGTTTTTGTTGACGGTTGTGCATATGACCTTGTGATTGCTCCAAGTTTACATGACCTTGAACGCTCTTGGGACTGTTTGCAGAGGTTATTGTTCAAGATGTTTGAAAGTCAGTTAAGGACATGCAACTTGAATTTATGCATATACAATTAGTTTGTATATGAATTTATGTGCCCTTGAGATAATTTCGAATCATCGACCTCGAATGCCATTGTGCATTGTGAATATTGGATATTTAAATATCGTCTGCGTCTGTGGTCGTACTTAACAAATGGTTGTTTTGGGAAAAGTGTTATTGCAACATTATTTGATAAAGA
The DNA here is from genome assembly GCA_016904865.1 of Pissodes strobi. NCBI lineage: Eukaryota > Metazoa > Arthropoda > Insecta > Coleoptera > Curculionidae > Pissodes > Pissodes strobi. The sequence goes on from MU192078.1 coordinate 29,969, forward strand.
AAATGGCTATGTTTTTAGTTCTTATTTCCCGAAGAGAGGTGTTGGAATTATTATCGAAGAAGTTGTTGAAATTATCGATCACACTAACGAAAAATATAAATTAACCTATTTAGGACAAAGTCCAACAAAGTGAACAGTGAACCCACATATTGCGGTACCAAAACCCCTTTTTTTAAGGTGTGATAATCTGGAATAATTAAATTAACTTGGAACTATGCAGTCCTTAAATTTGGATTACATTTAATTATAATGAATTATCAGAATGCTGACACGCTGTTCTCTTTTTCACAGATGGCAATATGATCAATTTTGTATACAATCAGAATCAAGTTTCACACATTAGAAGTTTAGTACTACTACCACAAGAATAGAATTCTATTCTTGTGGTACTGCTAATAAATATGCGTAGAGATATCGTATATTTGGGATTGTGTGTTGACGATGAAAAGTATGCCAAATACGTGAAGTGTGCCTTAAATTTTTGTATCTGGGCACACCTGTGTGAGAAATTTGTTTATGGTTATATTGACCTGGACACATTTTGCAGTTAAATGCTTGACGAGGATTTGAAGCTTAAGGTAATTGAAATCTCACAAATTATCAGACCTGGTTGATAAATATCACAGAAATAATTATCTTTTAAATCAGTCTAGATTAAGTAGAAACCGTACAAATGAGGAATTAATACTGTATAATGCTTTACCAGAGGATACCAAAAATTCAACTTTAAGACTAAAAATGTATAAGCTCTTGTCTGCCGCGGCTCCTAGAGTTTTTTACTCTGCAGCATAGACTGTGAGAGTTGTGGCTGATTGGGTTACAGTGAGGGCTGTCGAGGTGCATTCGTGGATCTCGGAATTCTGCCGTTTCCATGTGTTTATATTGGAAATCCTTATTTATACAAAAACAAACATCCACAAATATAACATAAACAGCGGCTTTCATATATAGGACACACGTAACAAGGACGATCTAACAACACCTTAGTTTAGGCTTACAAAGTGTCAGAGGGGGCCAGATTTTTTTGCGGTTACCAGTCTTCCCAGGGTGGTTAGGGATCTTCCGCCGCAGCAGTCCAAGGGGATGGTGAAGAACTTTTTACTTTTGAGGGTATTTTATTCTTTAGATGCCTTTGAGAAATGTGACCTAATATTTTCAAATAAAAAACAAAAATGTGTGAAAATTTTTATTGTCTTGTTATGTTGTTTTATTGTTGTTTTTAATTGCTTTAGAGTCTTAATGTTTTTATATATAAGTTTAAAATGGCAGCTGTTAACAACACAATTGGTAACATTAGGGAGTGTATTTACTCACTAAACTCACTTCTGTAGCGTGGATAATGCTATTTGTTTTCTAATATTTAATCAATTCCAAAGGATACACACATGTATGAATGCCTCATGTGATTTATTAATTTGATGTCCATTCTTTATATTACATTTAATCTCAGTGCGTTGGTAAACATTATGTTTGTGTCATTGCTTCAGTAAAGGTCTTGGATTGTATTGTCACGAGTAATTTTAGGGGTAGCGCGTTTATTTAAAGAATAACTT